>JAJJMA010266182.1:0-10545 GCA_023529015.1 Papaver nudicaule | reverse complement strand
TCCAGTATGAACACTCCTCCGGGTTTTTCAGACCGGCTAGGCATGGACGAATCTGCTAGTTTTTCAAATATTCCAGGATTATTGGATTCTGCGGAGGTAAGCTTTATTCCTAGATTTGTTAAACCTCGTTTTCTAGTTGTTAGATACATGTATACACTGCTCTTTTCACCTTATTGTAAACAAGCTTGGGTTGTTAGTGTCTGCAAATCCTTCCATTGTCCAGAATCTTTAATTAGGCTTTTGAAATCGAAACCTATCTATTTTTTTTGCAGGAATTAAACTTTCTGGAAACACCAGCTGAGACAACACCAGTTGGTAAGTTGAAAATTAAGATAGTAGAATGTTAAGTGATGAAATTTGTTTCATTGGAATTTGTATGTCACTTAACTTTCTTGTGTGATAAATAAACAGGGCAAGAAAAGACTAAACTTTCTGTGAGGGCCAGGTAATGCATTTTTTCGTACATTTTTTATATTTATATTTGATTTATGTTCCAGAACATATTTGATCCGAGTGTATCTGATCTGTCTTCAGTGCTGTGGCTCAATATCTGGTAAATCACTCTCCTGCAACTGAAACATCTCAAGATCAAATTGGGAGTCTTTCTCTAAACAAGATTTTACATGGCAAAACCAGAAAGCAATGCGCTCGAATGTTTTTTGAAACATTGGTAAGGCATCATTGAAGAATTTCACTGGTAGTCTTTAGTGTCGGTTCACTTGTAGTCTTGTTTCAGCTATCTGATTAGTATTTGTACTCTAGCTTTCATGCAAATTAAATTTAAATATCAGTACTCTGTTATAATTGCAGGTTCTGACAAATTCTGACTATATCAAGGCGCACCAAGAAGAAGCTTACGGTGACATTTCTTTGACATTGACTTCACGTTTGAAAGAGATAACATGTAAATAGGTATGATTGACAGTGTATTAAGAAAATGTGAGAACAAAAGTTCAAGTTGATTTTATTGTTCTAAATTTTTTACTTTCTAGGAAGAAGATAAAGATTATAATTGTTCGATTGAATTTTGAAAAGCAGGTTTTGATTAAAAAGCAGAGGGATGGTAGCGGCGGGAGCTAGTTTTTTTTAGTTTTGAAGGTTAGCAGCAAGGGTTACTGCTTCTCTCGAAGACGTCACATAAGAAGACATGTGGATTTATCAAAAGTAGACAACCTATGAATATATACCCCCAACCCAGCCTTGTATAGCAAATAAACATTTTATAACTTATCTATATTATCATGCCATCTATTTATTCGTTAATTTATTTTTCTAATCTACATCTACATTTCTTTTTCTTCGTCTGCAAATTTAGTGTGGATTGTGTCCAGTATGACAAGAACGTATGATGCTGAATGAATTTAAGTCCAGGATTATCTCTATTTCATGCTATCAGATGCGGAGCAGGGATTGCAACTTAAAGTTGCAATGCTTATTAACTAAATTAAACATTGCAATGCTTAGTAACTGAACAAAATGGTGATAGTTTTTCTGCTTTTACATTCAAGTGCAAGAAGATGAAGCATCTGTTTTAGTAGTACAGTATCTAGTCCACAGACTATTAAATTTAGTATCTTGTACTAAAGACCTTCCTCGACCGTTCCATCTTAAAAGCGGAGCAATCTTTCATGAATCTGTCACCAGCATAAGCTCCCAACAATCTTATCTCGCAGATTATTTGTTCTGCTGATGAGTATTGAATTTTCAATCTTGATTCACCTGAAGTAATTCTCCAGATAGGAACAAGAGATGCCGTTCAAGCATAAAGAGAATGAGGACTGTCAGTTTCAGGCAAACTGAAGTTTTTCAGCTAAATTTTGATTCACCAACCACAGTTGCGTCTTTGGGGAACTGGGTTTGGAATTGGTACGCGTTCATTTGTAATGTCATAGCTTCTCCATATATATCAGACTTCCATTATTTTCAAGAGCTCTCTATTTAGACCTCATACAAGAAATATTATTGAAACTCAACCTATTTTTTCACTGGATCAAACAACACCTACAGAAACTGTTGTCCCCTCGAGTACGGCAATACCCTCTACTTTTTCGCATCAACAGCATAGGATTGAAGAAGTTCCAGGGTATTATAAATTCTGCAGATCTAAATTATTGTTATTTACGCAGGGGGGTTTTTAGTAAGGCAGGGGCTTGGTATTGAAGCAATCAGTCTACTGTGTACCGCAACCAAAAGTTTGAATATCAGAGATCGAACTGCAAATCTCTCTCTAAACAGAACATGGTAACACAAAGAAGCAGTGCGCTCAAATGTTTTTTTGCCTCATTGGTAAGGTGCCAATGATCATAGGGTGGCCTCCTTTCCTGACATTTAAATTTTGTCTTCAGCATTGTGCTTAAAATTCAAGCACAAAACACTACACTAGATAGTAATCACCCTAGGTTTGTAAACTGTAAATGCAGGTTCAGACAAATCACGAGTCTGTCAAAGTGCAACAACAAGAAGCTTATGCACATAAGCTACAAAAACCTGTCTTACTTTATTATGCAGAGATTCATATTTCATTGTGCTCTTGACATTACTAAGTTGGAATTTATTCATTATGCTAAAAGGCAATATTCCTTGCAGTTTGAGACGAGAAATATGAAAATTCAACAATAAAACATACTTTTACTAACATTTCAAGCAAGTAGGGTTTCGATTTTGCTTTGGACGTGAGCTTCATGATCTTCAAGACGACCTTGAACAGCACCATTCTCCCAACGAACAAGTGTTGGAACTCCTTTGAGATTAAACCTTGAATCAATCCTCCATGGATGATTTGGAGTTCTCCAAGTTGGTCTATCACCAACATAAGCTCTCAATAACAACACATCTGATGACGATTCTTCAAGCTTTTTGTAAATCACTGGTTCTGCTCTTACACAATCTGAAATATCAACATCAAATTAGGGTTTATTCAGAATTTATTGATTAAACCCAAGAAAACAAACTGCTAATTAAACCCTAGAATAGAAAAAAAAAAAAGAGAAGGAATTTACCAGGGCACCAGCTGACGGATGTAGAAGGATCTATATCAGCTAAGAAGAGTATGAATTTGATTCGGTCTTTTTCAGAATTGAACTTCTCAAAAGCTTGATCGAAATCTGAAGGCGTTACATCTACCATCTTCAGAGGCATCTTTCTCAAGTGTTTTCTAGGTAACGAGACAGGGATTTGTTCTTCCCGATTTACGAACCCAAGATGCAACAATCTCTCGAATACGCACACGAATATGAGAAGATAAAGGATTTTGACTGGACGCCCCATTTAAAGTTTCCCTTGGTAGGCACACCGCGCACACCCCCAGTTCACTAAACACTGCGTTGGTCCCTATTTTCTCTCTTTGCTTATTTGAAGAGAGAAAAATTGAACATATCCCTCATCTTAAACATAAACTCACTCTATAATTTACAGCTTCATTCACGCAAATATAAAGGGAAATCATGGAATTTCATTTACTTGCAATGATCAGACAGAAGGGAGAAAGTTATCTTTATCATTCGACTCCAAATGAACACCACGCTAAAAAAAATCCACGAATAGATGACAACAAGATTTTATTTGGAGGATCCATTTGTGCTTTGCAAGCCAGCGCAAGGTAAAAAAAGAGAAAACCAAAAAGATACCACAGTGAAAGTCATCTCTGACACAGAAATTTCAGAATTGCTAAAAAAGAAGAAGCTCTAGGAATGAGTATTATGTGGTCTACTCAAGAGACACCAGAGAGTAAATTCAAGGAATAGGGGAGGGCCTCTTTTCAGTGGTGTAAGCAGCGTACTCCTTCCCATTATCAATTCTTGTTGTTTGACCACCGGCATCCAAAAGTGCAGAAGTAACGGCGAAAGCAGCTCCTGCAGATAGGGCTGTTGGGATGCTTCTTGCTGGAAAGTTCCCAAAAAAACAAAAACAAGTCAAAAGACGATTTCTTGATAAAGATGATGAACAGTGATATGATTCAGATTAAACAAGATTTATTGATAAGTTTCATTGAACTAAAGAAGTTCATGCTTCACACAAAGATCAGAAGAAGCACACAACCCGAGGGTTTTTGACCTTCAGCAACTGAAGATAAACCATGTTGCTTAATCACTCACGATAAACAAGTCATATGTACTGGAAGAATAAAGAGAAAAACAGCATGATGCATAAAGATGGAAACATGATTCATCAATCAAAAATATCAATCTCCTCTGAACTTCAATTGTTGTATACAGGGAATTGTTTGTGTATTTTCCATTCCCTTTCCTCAATAATTGGAAGTACAAGATGAAGAGAATATCTAATAGAGGTAGCTTATGTCTTTCCAAATATCGGAGAGTAAAAAAAGGACCCCAAGATTCATACCTTTGAAGCCTAAAACAGCAGCTCCTGCAGCAAAACCTCCAAGTGAACCATTAACGAAGTCCCTCTTCCCTCTGTAATTCAGAACCAATTGTTCTACACCTATATAAACTCCTCCAATTGCAGCAAAAGTCAGACCATGGTTTCCCATCATTTTCAAGGTCCTTATCAAACCTGGAAGAGCAACACCTCTTTCAACACGAGGCACATCAGCCCAAGTAGCACAAATTGTTCCCCAAATAGTCCCTGAAACGAATCCCATAGTTGCACCCTTGACTGTTTTCATTATAGGAGTAGTATCATCCTCCAAATACCTTTGTTCTGAAGGATCCATAGATCTTGTTTTGTTTTAACTGAAAAAACAACCATATCCAAATCAACAAAACCAGAAGCTCCAACTGCCTAGTGTCCACCCACAACACGAAACATATGTTGCACAAAGGCACAGACTACATCAATAGAAATTTGAAGAAGCATGGTTACATAGGTTTGAACTATCTGCAGGCTGCTTCCTTTTGAATGTTAACAATCAGAAAGCTCCATCTCAGGTAAATAAATCTTACTCCATTAGGATTTACTTTTTTTTTTTAGATCAGTGAAACAAAGAGATACTTCAGTCTCAAATCTTACAAGTTTATAAACTATTTTACAAGCTACACCAATATAAGCTTAAAAGTGACTGCAGTGGCAGTTCCAATTGGGTTTTACATTTTTCCACATCAGCATGTTCTCATTTAGCAGGTTGCAGATGATACAGATCAACCTTACGCCAGTGTTAAATAACTTAGCTGACCTCATTTCTAAAATCATTTATTTACAATGGAATGCTGAAGACCAAAATGGAACCAAATAAATCACACAGAGTCACCTACTCTCTAAGGCAACTTAAAGGACCCAATGAAAATAGTGATACACTATGAAACTTCTCGTATTCACACTTCTGCAGGCAGTGAAAATAGTATGAAGTTTTGCATTCTACAAATACACTAAACGAAACCCTAAAAATTGAAGAGCTCACAGATATAAATCAAATAGAAGTTGAATCCCGTAGAACAAATCTATATTTCCCAAATCCATATTTCCCAATGAAAGCTAAAATCAGACCCAATAATGCAGATTCATACACAAAAATGGTGATACCGAAACCCTTGTTTAACATTGTTAAAATTTGGGCAAATTCAATCCAATTGACAGGAATCTAAGCAAGGAAGGAGATACTCTAATCAAATACAATAAACAAAAACGAATCCAGAACTTACGCGAAAACCAAATTAGGGCGAGTACGATCAAGCGCAGTCCAGCTAAATTGTTCTTCTAGAATCCCTTCCCTTCTTCTTCCCCTTTCTCTTATACTTATTTCATTTCATTTCGAGTCATCAAGTACATCTATAGACCAAATGGAGATCTGTATTACCATAATACCCTAAAGATTCCACTTTGCCCAAGAACTAGGGGCATAATGTACGTATTTCACCGCTGGTAAAGAAGATTAGGGCTTAAAATTAGTTGCACAAGGCCCACTGTGGTTCGACTGTGCTAGTGCTAGTCATTAACACCGTGCTAGTCAATCTTAGGTGGGGTCCTTAATTGGCTCTGAGTTGACTTTCGTTGACTGAGGCGATTTTCTTCCTTCTTCAATTTCCGTGTCAAGATCTATCGATCTCTGCAAATTATTACAGGATAATCTCATTATCTTCAATTAATATCTTCCTTCTCAGGTGATCTTATCATTGATCTATTAATTTTTTCATCAATTTTATGGTAAATATCTCCTGTTCTCTTTGATTGAGATATTAAATGAAGTTAGGGTTCTTATCAACTTCTCAGTATTGGGGATAATTACTCATAATTTCAATCATGGGTACTTCTGTCGATATTTCATCTTTACCTTCGCCTGTGATGAAAGAGGGATTCCCTGCTATTAAATTTTCAGAGACTATGTATGATGTCGAGGAGTGGAAATTTAGTCTTATTGGTCGGCTTGATTTACAAAAAATTACCATTGCTGAGGTAGCTATTAATTTGGAATGCAATGGGTGGATTTAGCTGGTATTGTGGAGTTTGTACCTTTGGGGAAAGGATTTTTCATAATCAAACTTCTCAATGAAGAAGATAAGCAGTATGTTTGGAAGAGTAAATCCTGGTATGTGAAGTCTCAATATCTTAGGTTGCGTGAATGGTGTCCTAATTTCAGACCTGAAGCTCAAAAAAATTCTTCTGCAGCGGTTTGGGTTCAATTTCCTGGTTTTAGCTTAGAATATTGGAAGGAGGAAACTATTTTGTCTCTTGGTAAGGTTGTTGGTTATCCTATTAAAGTAGATGATAACACCATTAAGAAAAAACTTGGTTATTATGCAAATGTGTTAGTAGAAGTTGATTTTGCTGAAGATATACCCTCTAAAATTTGGGTTGAATATAAACTAGGGGGTTTTTATCAACCAGTGGAGATTTCTTATGCTCCTAAGTTTTGCAAACACTGCAAAATAATTGGCCACCTTAAAGAAGAATGCTGGTCTGTGGGTAAACAAGATTTGAATCATACTGAGGTTTTAAATGAGCATTTTCAACAAGTAAAAAGGAGAATTAGGAATAGAAAACAGAAAACCAAAGATATCTATGTTCCTAAACAATCAAATGGTCTTCATTCTTCTTCTTCTGATCCTAAGGTTTCTGAGATTGATAGTCATGCTGGAATTTCAAACACTTCAGATATGCAATTTTCTGTAGAAAACAATCTTTGACTGTTTTTTCTCCTGTTGGAACTCTAATTCTACTTTTATGGCAGGAATTGATACTTCTATTGATAAGGGAAAGGGTTTTATTCTGTCTAAGAATACTTTTGAGTTACTTCAGAAGGATGATGATGCTGGAAGTAGTAGTGAGGAAAGTGAAGTTCCAGAGGTTAGTGTTGATACTTTGCTTCAATTATCAGTAAACCCACAACATGTCACTATTATACATGAATCTCCTAAACATCCTCTTATTGCTGGTAAACCACCTTTACAAAAACCTATTGACAAGAGGAAAATAGGTACTAAAAACACCAAGCCTAAATCACCTCCTATCACAAAGAAGGCTAGTAAACATTTTTTGAATCTTACTGATGGTAAGGGGAATTCCCCTTCCACTTTCCATTCTAAATGAACATGATTTTTTGGAATATCACAGGCCTTAAGAGAAAAAAAAGCCTCTGATAAACTTAGATCTTTTGTAATAAGACACAATCCAACTCTTGTGTGGATTGTGGAACCAAAAATTAGTATTTCTTCTTTTAATAAAAGTAAAATAAGTTTGCCTGGTATGAATCACCAAATAATTCATAATGCTAGTGATAATAATAAAGGCAATATATGGCTTTTTAGGAATAGATCAATTGCCACTCCTAGAATTGTTTCTATTTCAAAACAATGCATCACTGTTGACATTGGTGGTGTTTTAGTGACTGGTATTCATGCTGATTCACACACTGTCCCAAGAAGGGAATTATGGGAAGAATTATGTAATATCAGCAACATGAACCTTCCATGGGTTGTATTGGGTGACTTCAATTGTGTTTTATCTGTTGATGAAAAAAAAGGTGGTAGATCTCCTCTGACTAGTGCTATGAGAGATTTTTCTGAATGCATTGATTATTGTGGGTTGTTACAAGCTCTAAAAAGTGGTCTCAATTTCTCATGGTCTAATGGTAGATGTGGGAATAAGAGAATTATCTGTAATCTTGACAGGGCATTATATAACCTCAAATAGCTAGAGATTTACAAGGGTTGGAATTACTCTGTGGGAGCAAGAGGCATTTCTGACCATAGTCCTCTCTTTTGTTCTGATTCAGTTATTCAAAGAGCTCTTAATATTCCATATAGATTTCAGAAGATGTGGATTTCTCATCCTGGCTTTCTTCAAGTTGTTATTGATTCTTGGAAAAAGGAAATTGTGGGTAATCCAATATACATTTTCATGAACAAACTTAAAAGATTAATTTTTTTTTGAAGAAATGGAATTGGGAAGTCTTTGGTGATATTAATGTAAAAATGAAAGAGGCTGAAAAGGATTTAATGGAAGCTACTGCATTATCTGATTCTGATCCTGCCAACATGGTATTCTTAGACAAGCTAGTGAATGCTAATGGTAAACATGATATTGTAGCTCAACAATATCACACTTTTCTCAGTCAAAAAGCTAGGATTAATTGGATTCAATACGGAGATGCCAACACAGAATTCTTCCATGCTAACATCAAATTAAGACAAGCTCAAAATTCCATTGCTGAGTTGGAGGATTCTTCTGGTTCTATTATTACTTCTACTCAAGGTATCTCTGACATTCTTATTTCTCATTTTACTTCTTAATTTGATGCTCACCCTGTCATTCTTAATGAAGAAATATTTGATGCTACACCAAGTGTAATAACTGATGAAGATAATGCAATGTTAGAAGCCATTCCTTCTGAAGAGGAAATCAAACAAGCTGCTTATGATTTAAACCCTGATGGAGCTCCTGGGCCTGATGAGTACTCTGGTAACTTTTACATTGCTACATGGGATATTATTAAGGTTGATCTTGTGAATGCCATACAGTTATGTTGGGGTCACAAGTTAATACCTAGTGGTTTGAACTCTAATTTTCTGGTGTTATTGCCTAAGGTGATAGGTGCAAAAAAGGCTTCACAGTTTAGACCAATTGGTCTAAGTAACTTTTGTTTCAAAATATTCACTAAGATCTTAACTTCAAGGGTCAGTAGTCTCATACATAAAGTTGTTTCTCCTCAGCAATGTGCCTTTATCAAGGGCATATATATTCATGATCAAGCGGTGCTTGCTTCTGAACTTGTAAATGAAATGTCAGTCAAAAGAAGAGGTGGGAATGTGGGTCTAAAAATGGATATCTCACAAGCATATGGTACACTTAGCTGGAATTTTTTGATGGAAGCTCTGAAAAGATTTGGATTCTCAAGTTCTCTCATAATGTGGATTCTCACTCTTCTCAGTACCACTAAAATATCAATAATGCTGAATGGTGGTCCTATAGGATTCTTTGGTGTTGGTAGAGGATTAAAGCAAGGTGACCCTCTCTCTCCTTTACTTTTTGTTATTGCTGAAGACATTCTTAGCAGAAAGATTAATCAAATGATAATGAATAGGAAAATTCAGCCTATGGTCATCAGAAATGGGATTCATCCTTCCCACTTATTCTTTGCTGATGATATTTTTATTTTCTGTAATGGAAGTAAAAAAACTTTGGAGAATTTAAAGAAGTTACTAATGATTTATCAATCTGCTTCTGGCCAAGTGGTGAGTGCAGCCAAGTGTAAATGTTTTGTGAATGGTACTTCTAATAGTAGAAAAAGACAGATTGTTGAGTTAATGCAAATGGAGTTGGCAAGCTTCCCTGACAAATATTTGGGTATTGAGTTGATGCCTGGTAAGCCTAAATCTGTTCATTTATGGTCTTTTGTAGAGATGTTGCAAAGAAAGTTAGCTGGTTGGATGGGAAAATTACTTTCTTTTCAAGCAAGAATAACTTTAGTGAATTCTGTGCTGTGTAGTATCCCATTATATAACATGTCCATATATAAGTGGCCTATCAAACTGATTAATGCATGTGAAATAATTGTGAAATTTTTTCTTTGGACTGGAAATGCAGAAGATAGAAAAATGATCACTTTGGGTTGGGATAAAGTTTGCTCACCTAAGTGTGAAGGTGGATTGGGTTTAAGAAAGTTTGAAGACATCAACAAAGCTCTACTACTCAAATTATTATGGAGAATGCATAACTCTGAGGATGATTGGGCTCTTTTCTTCTTAGCCAAATTCAAAGACAAGAACCAGCAGTGGATTTCTTACTATAAGCAGTCATCTATTTGGTCTGGTTTAAAGTATGTTTTACAAGAATTTTCAGACTCTACAAGATGGATTGTAGGCAATGGGGAAAACATCTCTTTGTGGTTTGACAACTGGTGTTATGACAGTTCTATTGCTTCTCTATATCCTAATGATCCTTTTATTGCTCAGCATAAACAAATGAAGGTTAGTTCATTAATCTCTAATGGTAGATGGTGTGTGCCAGAACACTTGCTTTCTTATTTCAGCATACAGACTTGCCTAATATGAAGAATGGAAAAGATTGCTTAATTTGGATTGGACAGCAGCATGGTGATTTTTCTGTTAAATCAGCTTTAAATGTTGTCAGAAAGTCATATCTAGAATC
>JAJJMA010266161.1:587-10875 GCA_023529015.1 Papaver nudicaule | reverse complement strand
CAAGAGGTATGTGACGATAACTCTCTGCATATGAAGGTTCAATCCTCGATACTCCGTAATGAGGGGTACTGGTGTTAGCCACTTTAACCGAGGCTGCAGGGGACGAAGTATCTGATTTAGACTTCGGAGCTTTGGACTTCTTTCTCGTCATGAGTCTGAGAAGGCAAGATCAAAGATAAATGAGCAAAAAAAGTAAGAACATGCATGGAAGACAAAGCAACCGTCATGCAGCTGGAATGAAATAAATAAACAACAAACACATCAATCACTACGGCAGAAGAAAGTGAACCAAGCAATCAACAGTAACAGAAATCCATGATATCATACGAAGAAGAAGAAATAATAATGTCATTACAGAAGAAAGGGAAGCATCCGAAGAATTACCTGAAGAAAGAATCCAACAACTGCACCCAAGGGGGAAAGACAAAAACCAGTCGATAAAACTCAATGTTTTAGGTGTAAAACAATAAAGAGAATCTGAGGGGTAAAGTGTGAAGTGTAATGATGTAATAAAAGATTGTAATGGAATCGAGAGGTCAAGATCGAACAAGACTCGCCTAAACCAAGAAATGGCCGTTCGAGTATTGCTTCAGTTACAAGAAGAGGATATAGGGTTGGTTTAGGGAGGGAAGCAGAGAAAGATGAGATCAGAGAATTGTTATGATTTTCTGTGATGTTGATGATATAATTGCTAAATAAGAATGGCTATTCAGTTCTCACTAGATATTGAATGCTGAATGAAAAGAGTTAACCAATTATCGATAAGATAGATTGATTATACTTGCACTGAATTAAAATGTTGAACTTGTTTGTTCTGTTGTTGTTTTCCAAACTGGTCGAGTGACCTATTTATAGCAATATATTTCCAACTGATCTCGTAAGAAGTGGAAGAAGTGGAAGAGTGGGAGTGTGGAGTAAGTGGGGCAAGTCTTGCGCCTAATATTAGGGAAGAACAAACCGCCCACTTTCTCATCCCCTCTTTTCAGCAACGTTCACACGACTTAGTTATCTTTCTCGTTAAGTGATTGAGTCGTTGCAATCACACGTGCCGTAGACCGCCAAACCAAAACCCTAAAGAATATCCCCCCATGTAACTTACTTGATTCTCGTAAGATTTGTTAAATATTTGTTAAGTCAAAGATGACTAGGTGCAAGTCGTACCAATTACTAGTAAACTCAGGACTTTGCGATAAGATAGAGATTTAAGCGATAAGCTTGAATATCTCCTTTGAGATTTGGTCTAAGGATTGAGCCGGGCAATCGCCATTTAAACCAATGAGATAAATCTAAGGGTTGATCTAGCAACCGCCATTTAGATAGGATAAGATAAGTCTAAGGATTGAGCTATGCAATCGCCATTTAGACCGAGAGGATTTCAGCAACTCTCTGTGGCAATAGTCAAGTAAATACGATTTTCGGTTTGCCATAAATATGAGAAATTGGCTTGTGGCATGTAATGCACCAATTCTATGAGTAATGAAGACATATGAATGTCTAAAATAATATAAGTCATATCCATGAGCCATGATTAAGAATTATAGCACTGATTATAGAAGCAAGTCTCTAATCAGGAAAAACAGATGAATGATGCTATCATAGCGTAGCCATCATCAAGAATGCATAAGCATTGCCAATACAAGACCTAAAGATAGGCCACAATAATTATAATAAGCCATGTTGCATGGCATAATAATCTTATTAGGAAGTTAGGCGTAGGGCGCAAAAGATAAGCCATAAAATTTATGTTATTTTCGGATTTCTGAACAGTTTGCATGTTATCCATTCATAAAATCGCCCAGGCCAGCCTATATTCGATAAAATTCCGAATTTTTAGTATGTTGTAGAGAACTCACAGAGGAAAAACTTTCGTGAAGGAAGCGCCTCTTAATTGTTCACGGATTGGGCTGTAAAAATCGTGCATTGAAGAAATACGTGAGCTGCCAGATTTCCGAGCTCGATTAGGAAACTAGAGTATTATGGACTAAATAAAATCCATAATCCTCTAGGATTTGGATCAGTGGGACCCATAAATAGAGGGGAGGCTAGAGAAAGATATACTCTAGCTCCAAGGGGGCAATGATAGCCGTGAGAGAGAAGAAGGCCATGGACCTCCATGAGTATAAGCAAGGGAAAACCATAAGGCCTCCAATGTTTGGCCAAGGCACGACTTTGGGCCTCCAAGATTTGGCCAAGGCATAGTTGTGGAGCTCCAAAATTAGGCCAAAGCAATAGCGTGGGTACCCATAATCAGGCCAAGGAGGTGGCGTGGGCACCCAAGTGCCAAGGCAAGCTAATGACATGGATATCCAAAACTAGGGCAAGCTAATGGCATGGATATCCAAAGCTAAGGCAGGGATTGGCCGTGGGCCTCCAAGCATGGAGGGAGGGACGGCATGAGTATTGGATAGGGAATTGCCATGGGATAAGGATTAGGCTTGAGGATGGCGTGAGATAAGGATGAGGCAAGGAAGATGGCGTGGACGCCCAAAATCAGGCCAAGGCGTGGCCGTGAACATCCAAAGCTAAGGGAGGAGTGGCCGTGGGCCTCCAAGGGTTAGGCGAGGCAAAAGATGTGGATACCCAAAGTTAGGCCAAGCTAATGGCGTGGGCATCCAAAGATAGGCCAAGCTAATGGCGCGGGCATCCAAAGCTTGGCCAACACAATGGCGTGGGCATCCAAGCTTGGCCAAGGAGATGGCCGTGGATACCCACAATCAGGCCAAAGGATGGACGTGTATATCCAAGTGTTTGTGGCGTGAATTGCCTAGGGTTTGGCTCGAGTATGAGCTAGGCTAATGCACATGCGTAGGTATTTTTACGTATAGGCTAGGGATATGGACCATGCTACTAGGCTAGGGTCGTGAGATATCAAAATACAGCTAATGGTAATTAAATATCTTATCCCTGTTATAAAATAAATTCATACCTTATCTCGAGCTATTCCAGAACGCCAGAAATTGTTGCAAAATTACTCCAGTGCCCTCCTCGCCAAAAACCACCATCAACAACCGGAAGAAAAGAGCAGAGGTAAAATAATGGAAGAAATCGATAGCAACAGAAGAAATAAAAAAGAAGAAGTTAAAACTCATATCCTCTCTCTGGTTCTCATAGCCTCGAGGAATGATTAGTAACTGACGCAAGATTCAAGAGGAAATCTCTCACACGGTCTAAGGTTGGGACCACATAATAAAGACATGGGAAAGTGGCGGCAAAAAACGAAGGGTTTTCTTCCATAATTACCCTTGGTAATAACTGAAAGAAAAGGGGCAAACTGTTAATACCAAAATATCGACAGCCACGTGTCACTTTCTTAGGACTCGGGGCACGGTATAAAATGAAGACGAAGTACCAAATCCATCTTCCACGCGCTTTACCCCATCACGAGGGATGATGGGAACCGAAGGTCATGATGAACCTACTCTAGCTAGGCCTGAGCATGAAGGACGCGTGTTGAAGCTGTTACCCCTCAAGCCTATACCACGACAGAGGGATAGGGACACGTGTCGATCACCAAGAGGATACCCCAGCGGTGGTGAGTCACCAAAGGATAAGAACCAGCGCATCAAGAGCATCGAACAAGTTGGGTAACGAAGATAGATTCTGCTGAAGAGGTGTCGATTCAGGAGTGGGCAGTCGAGACGGTGCAAGAAGTCCAGCTGTTGACATACGACATCAAATAAAGAAGGAACCAAGTGTAGTAAAAACCCCTGGCCTCCATAAACTACTAAAAATACCCCACTCCACTAAGAGAGTGGGGGTCGAGCAAATTTTAGGTGGATACGCTGAGGGAATGCTTACTATCTTTTAGTCTACCAGAATATTGTAATGAAGAATAGTATGAATATCAAGAGAAACAATAGCTTTCCCCGAGGATGTAGGCACACAACGTGCTGAACCTCGTTATGTTGGTGTGTTATCTGTTATTCCAGTGTCAATCACTCTAAGGGATCTCGTCTCTCCCACATAGAGATTATATGATCATCCAGCATAAAACGACAGTGAACTCATTGAACTTGCTATCTTATCCGTAAATAACATTGGGAATGAGAGTTGTTGATTGATTAAGGATATTAGAGCCATTATAATACGTGTATTGGATAAACTGCAGACTCCGTTCGGCATCCTCTATATTGTATTGGTGAAGTTGATGACGCCAATTAAGTTTAGATACTTCTAGTGATATTTCCACCCCGTGGTTATATCCGAGGTGTTGCAGGACTAAGGCCACTTATCTAATCGTTATTACAGTTATTTTACTTACTATTTGTTGATGTATGATATGGGAAAACTAGTATCAACATTGCGAGGAAGTCTTCTTTAGGGATCGAGAAGCCTATAAGTACCTCTGCGGGAAACTAGTTTATGTTTTACTAGTCTTCTTCGTATTGTACTTGTGTTCTGTTCTATCACGTCTATCAAACCTTGCGATCTTGTTTATTCTGTGGTCTTTATCTTATGCAATAAGCCCACTCAAGATCGTTGCGATTAGAACATACTTTTTATCTATTAACCTGGATTTGTCAGCAAACCGCTTTCGGTTTGTGTGCCTAAATATAGATATTGAGTAGAATCAAGATTATTGTTATTAGATTTGTTCTTTGCAGGTACACTATTCTTGAAGGTCATATCATATCGTACTTGCCACAGCTATCTGTTTGATTCCAACTGGGACGACAAGGTTGCCCTTTCGGGAGTTGAGGTTTTGAATCCTTGATCGATATCTCGAGGTGTTTATTGCCTAAGTAAACTCAATATCCTCGCTCTTGGTGTGAAACGACTTCGGTGAAATATCTGTTAGTTACCAAGGATATCATCTAGCGATTTGACCTGCCGCTATTTGGTTGTTGTCCTTAAGGTTGTAATCGTCTGATTGGAGGTCGGGTAGCGATAGTCCTCGCGACGAGCTGTGAGGCAACTCTTGCGTAAATCAGTAGAGGACGTCTGTTTGCGTAAGGGAGTACATGCGCGTGACCACCTTGCTATGGTTGGAGGCGTAGGAATACTGATGGGAAATCTTTGTAACTAATAGTCGTATTAGGGTCATATTGTCTGCACTTGCTAGTCCAAAGTCTGAGAGTAGGTGTGTTGGCGGCTTAATTCTTAAGAGTATTCAAACTGGACGAGGTCCCGAGGTTTTTCTAAGAGTTTTTAGTTTCCTCGTTAACAAAAATCTTGTGTGTGCGATTTTGATTTTTGTATTGTTTTGTTAGTTACTGAAAGCAATATTTTACACATATATTCTTTGCTCTGCAAAAGAAGAGATTTGGTGGTGTACTCAGTACCTTCGTCTTTTCAGCAACTGAAGGTCGTTATGGATCAGTTAGCAGACTTAAAATCAAAGCAAGGGGGTTCAAGCTGGAAGAAGCCAAACAAGAATCCAAGACGACCCCACTCTTGGTCAGACTTGAATGAAGCAAGATACTACCGAAGTGTCTGTTGCCAAATTTCACATGTTACGGCGGAACTACCGACGCGGCAACCCACCTAAAATACTACCTTCGAGTGCTGGCCTACTGGGATACGAATGATGTGGTGTTGTGCCGGTACTTTCCCTCAAGTCTTACTGGCATAGCACTGGCGTGGTTTGAAAATATGAAGCCCAACTCCATTGATTCTTTTGAAGAACTATCCGACATCTTCGTGGAAACTTACATGTACAACAAGGCTACCAAGGCAAGTCTGGGCCGGTTATTTGCATTAGCCATTGGACCAAGGGGGACTCACCAGGCCTACACGAAAAGATGGCAAAATGTATGTCAGGCTATTGGAAAAGTCAACCCCGAGAATATCGACGGCTACGTGGCACTCACCTAGGGATCGGGGCACGATATAAAAAAGAAGACGAAGTAGCAAATCCATCTTCCACACGCTTTACCCCATCACGAGGGATGAAGGGAACCGAGGGTCATGATGAACCTACTCTAGGTAGGCCTGAGCATGAAGGAAGCGTGTTGAAGTTGTTACCCCTCAAGCCTATACTACGACGGGAAGATAGGGAGACATGTCGAACACCAAGTGGATACCCTAGCGGTGATGAGTCACCAAAGGATAAGAACCAGTGTATCAAGAGCATCGAAGAGGTTAGACAACGAAGATATATTTTGCTGAGAAGGTATCGATTTAGGAGTGGGCAATCAAGACGGCGCAAGTGTTACAACATTGCTCGGTTGAACCCAATGATGTTGCTATCTCAAGTCAGTTGTCAAGTTTATGAGACAAAAACAATAATCCTTGATAAGTTTACTCTACAACCTCGGACTAGGATAAGTTTAGGTAATCGAGACGAAGACTGATGAAGACGAAGACCGAAGCTTACTACTTGATAAATCATAACGTCCTCGTTGAAGGTTAGAAAGGTATTTCCTTTCCGTATCGTTTTTACCATTTCTATCATACCAATAATCTATGATGTTGTTTATATGATCCGAAGGTATTCTAGGATTTTCGCCTTTGCAATTGTCACACTTGTGATAATATGTATAGGTAGAGTATGTTGAGTTGTCACTTGAAATGACCCCAACGGTGAACGCGTTCATGAACGCGTACATATGTTTCTTTTGGTATTTCAGAGAACGAGCTAAGTCTGTATGAACGCGTTCATGAACGCGTATATACAAGTTCAAGAATTCTCCTAAATTCTCCTGAACTCTATTGACTGCTCTGTGAACGCATTCATATAAGCCATGCGAAAACTTCCAACTCCATATCTTGAAGTTTTCGGTCTAGGCATGATTAGTTCTCGGACTTGTCGTGACTTGGCCCATGGAATTCAACAACTTAATCCAAGCGATAATCAAACTAAGTATTTGGACCAGAAGTCGCAAAGCGATGTCCAAACAAGCATTGGACCAGAAGTCGCGAACCTTCAAACAAGGTTGAGTCTTCTTTAACTTTTGGCTTAGTCCAAAGTTCTTAGAAGATTGAGAATGGGTATTCAAGCTATGGACTTTCCTAGTTCCGGAACTTGCTTGAGCCCTACTCAAGGTTGCTTAAACTTTAAGCAAAGCCTCCCTTGGTGATCACTATAAATAGATGACCTTCTGCAAGATACAATCTCAATCCTCTACACATTTGTGTATCCTTGCATAAAGGTTGGTCGTCATCTCGAAGTCCTTTTGGACTACGACTATTGAAAGACTTCACTTGAGGATCGTGAAGCACAGTTCGGAAGTCAAATTTCATCCTGTATCTTGGGTCGATTGAATTATTTCAATCTTATCACGACCAAGATTTGATAGAAACTTCGTAAGGTAGATCTTGTATCGTAAACCCTAGAAGTTCCCAAACGCAAATTCACGAACTAGGTTTCTGTTTTTACCTGGAAAAACAATGCACCGTCTCTGGGTACTTTCATAGTGCTCGAGATCAAAGTCGAACAAGACGAGCCTAAACCAAGTCAATGGCCGTTCACGTCTTGCTTCGGTCACAGAGAGGATAGAGGTTGATCTAGGGAGGGAAACAACGAAGAAACTTGAGATCAGGTTGAGGATGTGTTTTGGGTGTAAGAGTTCAAGATCTCCGTCGTGAAGGTGACTAGAAATCTCCAAGGCTAGAAGTGTGTTGGGTTGCTCAGGTGTGTTTGCTCTGAGGCTCTGGTTTATTCAGGTGTTCTGAATATCTGGTTGTTTCTGGAAAGATGTTCTGCCTTGGAAGATAGAGGAGGCCTCTATTTATAGTTTTAAACTCACCCTGATCTCTTGACAGAGAAGGTGGAAGTCGTTGAAGAGTGGGGGAGTGAAGGAAATGAGTTGTTTTCGGTAACTGCTAGGATCGTGTAGATCATGTCCACTCAGCGCCACTTTCTCGTAACTGTCCACTATCCCAATCTGTTTCTTTCAACTGCCGTAGACCACCAGACCAATACCCCTAAAGTTATCCCCCCGTGTGATGTTTTGATGTCTCGAGTGATACGCAGATATTGCGTAGTTGAGTTGAGTTTGAGTAGGCTCGTATGACTAGGATGTCATGACCAGCATGAGTGTGGTGTCTATTTTGGCATTTCAGAATGCTATTATCCCTTGGTACTGTCAAGCAAAGTGGAAGCAGGCAGTTGATATGTATGATCAAGTCAGATATGAACATATCTTTAGAGAAGGCAACTTCAGTGCCGATTTGATGGCAAACAGAGGAGTTCTATTAGGTGCTGGCACTGTTGAAGACTTACATGGTAAGCCCAGTTTTATGACAGAAGTGGAAAGCCTATCTATTACCTACATAAGGACTATAATTGTTTGAGTCATGGGCTGATGGGCCTTTATGTTACACATTGCTTGTGATTTTATGTATAAGGAATCACGTTTCAACTCGCCAGAGGAGCCCGATTCAGGTGACTGCCGAGTCAGTTTTGAGGAGGATGTGAGCTTGAATCCGGTGAGTCATTGGCGAGTTGATAGTGATTCATGGTTGTTTTCTTGAGGAACCTTGTTGGTAGTCTCCCTAGTCAGATTCTGAGGACGGTGAGACGCTAACTAGGTGAGTCAATTAGCCTACTAGGTTTAGAGGAGCCATGGTTTGATAGTCTTCCGAGTCGGCTAAGGCCGAGGCTGGTCAAGTACGCCATCTTGGTGAGTCTAATAGTTTTTAGGATAGGCATGTGTGCCTTTATTAGGGCTATTGCACTTAATTTATATTATTGTAGCCTTGTACAGTCGCTAATAGGCACCCTCATGCTGTTAGGGGGTGTCTGTATATAGCTGTTTTTCTCTTGTAATTTCCCTTACATTGTAGATTGAATGACAAAATAGCAGCATGAGTGTGGTGTCTTCAGGACACAAGTAGTAGGTGTATAGGAGTGGCCTTGGCTGTTGGCCAAGGCCAGGAATTCATGGTGCCATTGACTTGTGGCGCCATAGCCCAAGGGGCTACGGCCTTGGCCTTTGGTCAAGGCCAACTCCTAAAGCGCTTGTTTAACGCTGAATCTTGTTATCATGGCGCCATGGTCCATGGCGCCAAGGACAACTCGTCTTGTCGTGGCGCCACGGCCTTGGCCTTTGGCCAAGGCTAGTTTTTCATGGGCCCATGGCGGACCATGGTTTGTGGTGCCATGCTATATGGCGTTATGACTTTGGCCTTTGGCCAAGGTCAACTTTGTTGCAGCTGGTGCCTTGGTTGTGGTGTGCGTGCTTACACTACAACATACTTGAAGTCATGGCGTGCTTATCCATGGTACGTTAGACCATCCTGAGCTTGGGATGAAGTCTGCTTAAGCCTGTTTAGGCTGTTGTGTGCTTCTCAGAGAGCTCTGGACAGGCCTAGAACTTCGATATTCCTGAGATTTTTATTAAGACTCGGATGTTGAGTCGTATTTTTAAGAGGAAATCCATGAGGATGCGTCTCTGTTAACTCTTCACCATGTACCATTGAACGATCTGGTTCTGATGTCGAGGAATTCGAGGCGATGTCGACATGAAGCATATTAATGGGTTTAATGTGCTGGTGAGATTATCAGTACTGCACTATGATATCATCCTCTCCACCGGGAGTTATAAGAGAGAACTCATAGAGAGTTTATTCAGCTCGTAGAATGGGTTGCATTCTGAGCTATAGAGATGTGCCTGAATAGGCAATTGCCTTTAGGTAAGGCGTGGTTAGAGAGTGGTTTTAAAATCTTGTCCCTCTCTTATTTTTTCACCATCTACAGAAAGTCCCCTGGTTAGTGTGGAACAATAATGTTTCATACTAAGCACTCGGATGGTGATGACAACCTTCAAGAGTCTTAGTCTCTTTTCGTTTCCCTCTTTTAGCAAAGGTGTGTAAAGGACTAGGTCTTGGTGCTAATGACCTTAACGGTCAAGAGCGAGTTCGCGTGTTAAGAGAGAGTTTTTTTTTTTTTTAGGAACACTTGTGCGTGTGGGTGAGAAGATGAGAGGGGCAGCCATGGCGCTATGGCCATGACGCCACGGGATGTGTCGCGGACGCGGCCATGGCGCCTCAAAATCCGCGCCTCCCTTTTGCGTCTTTTTTTTTACGCTAACCCTAGGGTCAACGAGATTCAAGAGGGGCCTTGGTCCTCCTCCCCCCTTTTTTTCGAGAGTTTTATTGGGACTAGGATTCCCATAATTATGTGTATATATATACATGTCTAGGTTAAATTCTCAGTAAAGAAGAGAAAAGAGAGACAGGTTTCTCAGAACAGTATTTCTTTCCCTTCTTCCTGATTCACTCTCCCCCTTTTTTATATTTGCATTTGCTAATCTCACTCATCATGTCATCAGGCGGAGCTACAACACAGAGTAACAAGGTAACCTAGGGTTTTAGACGACCTAGGTTTTTTTTTTTTTTTTTTTTT
>JAJJMA010266144.1:0-22583 GCA_023529015.1 Papaver nudicaule | reverse complement strand
ATGGCGTTGGCCATGTCCAAACATTGGCCACGCCTAAACTTTGGCCATGCTTGAACTTTGGATAGGCACGGCATTGGCCATGCCCAAACATTGGCCACGCCTAAGCTTTGGCCATGCCCAATCTTTGGATGCCCACGGCATTCCCCTTGTCTCTTCTTTGGGTGCCCACGCATCCTTCCCTTGGCCTATTTTTGGACGCCCATGGCTGTCCCCTTCTTTAGTTTTCGGGTGTCCATGCTTATGGCTTGCCTTAATCTTTGGATGCCCATGGCATCACCCTTGCTCAACTACTTGGGGGCCCTTGCGCCACCCCTCGCCTTAGTTTTGGATGCCCATGCATCCACTCCTTGCTTTAATATTGGATGCCCACGCATCCTTCCCTTCACTTAACATTGGGTGTCCACGGCAATGCCCTAGGTCATTCCTTGGAGCCCCATGATTATGCCTTGGCCAAACTCTTGGAGGTCCAAGATTATGCCTTGGCCAAATACTGGAGGCCTCATAATCATGCTTAGCCTAATTTATGGGGGCCTTATAGTTGGCTCTCGCCTAATTCGTGGGGGTCTTCTTGTTTTCCCTCACTTGTATTTATGGAGGTCCATGATCATCATCTTCCCCTCACGGCTATCCTTGCCTCCTTTGAGCTAGAGTTCATCTTTTCCTAGCCTCCCCCTATTTATGGGTCCCACTGATCCAAATCCTAGAGGATTATGGATTTTATTTAGTCCATAATACTCTAGTTTCCTAATCAAGTTCGGAAATATGGCAGTTCAGCTCACGTATTTCCTCATGGCGTGATTTTTACAGCCCAATCCGTGAGGAATTAGGAGGCGCTTCCTTCACGAAATATTTTCCTCTGTGAATTTCCTATAATATACTAAAAATTCAGAATTTTATCTAATATAGGCTGGCCTGGGCGATTTTATCAATGGACAACATGCAAACTGTCCAGAAATCCGAAAATAACATAAATGTTGTGGCTCATCCTTTACGCCTTATGCCTAACTTCTCAACAAAATTATTATACCATGCAACATGGCTTATTATAATTATTGTGGCCTATCTTTAGGTCTTGTATTGGCAATGCTTATGCATTCTTGATGATGGCTACGCTGTGATAGCATCATTCGTCTGTTTTTCCTGATTATGGACTTGCTTTTATAATCAGTGCTATAATTCCTAATCATGGCTCATGGCTATGACTTATATTATTTTGGACATCCATATGTCTTTATTACTCAGAGAATTGGTGCATTACATGCCACAAGCCAATTTCTCATGTTTATGGCAAACCAAAAGTAGTATTTACTTGACTATTGCTGCAGAGAGTTGCTGAAATCCTCTCGGTCTAAATGGCGATTGCATAGCTCAATCCTTAGACCTATCTTATCTTATCTAAATGGCGGTTGCTAGCTCAACCCTTAGATTTTATCTCATTGGTTTAAATGGCGATTGCCCGGCTCAATCCTTAAACCAAAACCTAAAAGAGATACACAAGCTTATCGCTTAATCTCTATCTTTACGCAAAAGTCCTGAGTTTACCAGTAATTTGTACGACTTTGCACTTAGTCAGCTTTGACTTAACAAATATTCAATCTTTAACAAATCTTACGAGAATCAAGTAAGTTACTTGGGGGGATATTCTTTAGGGTTTTGGTTTGGCGGTCTACGACACGTGTGATTGCAACGGCTCAATCACTTAACGAGAAAGAAAGCTAAGTCGTGTGAACGTTGCTGAAAAGAGGGGATGAGAAAGTGGGCGGTTCATTCTTTCCTAATATTAGGCGCAAGACTTGCCCCACTTACTCCACACTCCCACTCTTCCACTTCTTCCACTTCTTACGAGATCAGTTGGAAATATATTGCTATAAATAGGTCACTCGACCAGTTTGGAAAACAACAAGTTCAGCAAGAACAAACAGTTTAATTCAGTGCAAGTATAATCAAGTCTATCTTATCGATAATTGATTAACTCTTCTCATTCAGCATTCAACATCTAGTGAGAACTGAATATCCATCCTTATCTAGCAATCATATCAACAACATCATCAGAAAATCATAGCAATTCTCTGATCTCGTCTTTCTCTGCTTCCCTCCCTAAACCAACCCTATATCCTCTTCTTGTAACTGAAGCAATACTCGAACGGCCATTTCTTGGTTTAGGCGAGTCTTGTTCGATCTTGACCTCTCGAATTCCATTATAATCTCTTATTACATCATTACACTTCATACTTTACCCCTCAGATTCTCTTTATTGTTTTACACCTAAAACAGCAATATGCTTACAAGTTTTATATACTACTCAATTGCATAACAAACTCTTGTTGGACTATGTCCTTCTAGAAACCAAGATGTGTGGTGACTTTGAAGTTTGTTATCTCTACCTTGAATCTTCACTTGCAGGAACACTCTTATCTGAAGAAGCTGAAGATAACAAGAAGATCAAGTACATTATAGTTAAGGCTAAAAGATTTTACTTTTTGAATCCATATGTAAGATTGGTTTTTGTCACTAAAATTGACAAAAGGGGAGATTGTTAGAGCATTGCTCGGTTGAACCCACTGATATTGCTATCTCAAGTCAGTTGTCAAGTTTATGAGACAAAAACACAATCCTTGCTAAGTTTACTCTACAACCTCGGACTAGGATAGTTTTAGGTAATCGAGACGAAGACTGCTAAAGACGAAGACCAGAGCTACTACTTGATAAATCATAACGTCCTCGCTAAAGGTTAGAAAGGTTTTTCCTTTCTGTATAGTATTTACCATTTCTACCATACCAATAGTCTATGATGTTGTTTATATAATCCGAAGGTATTCTAGGATTCTTCGCCTTTGCATCTGTCACATCCGTGATATTATGTATAGGTAGAGTTTGTTGAATTGTCTCTTGAAATGACCTCAACGGTGAACACGTACATGAACACGTACATGTGTTGTTTATGGCACCAGAGAACGAGCAAAGTCTGTATGAACGCGTACATACGAGTTTACAGATTCTCCTGAATTCTCCCGAACTCCATTTGACTGCTCTATGAACGCGTACATATAAGCCATGAGAAAACTTCCAACTTTCATATCTTGAAGTTTTCGGTCTAGGCATGATTAGTTTTCGGACTCGTCATTACTTGGCCCATGGAATTCAACTACTTAATCCAAGCGATGTTCAAACAAGTATTTGGACCAGAAGTCGCAAGCGATTTTCAAACATGATTTGGACCAGAAGTCGCAAACCTTCAATCAAGGTTGAGTTTTCTTTAACTATTGGCCTAGTCCAAAGTTGATAGAAGATTGAGAACGGGTATTCAAGCTATGGACCTTTTAGTTCCGGAACTTGCTTGAGCCCTACTCAAGGTTGCTTAAACTTTAAGCAAAGCCTCCCTTGGTGATTACTATAATTAGATGACCTTCTGCAAGATACAATCTCAATCCTCTACACATCTGTGTATCCTTGCATAAATATTGGTCGTCATCTCGAAGTCCTTTTGGACTACGACTATTGAAAGACTTCACTTGAGGATCGTGAAGCACAGGTCGGACGTAAAATTCCTGATCCTGTATCTTGGGTCGATTGAATATTTCAATCTTATCAAGACCAAGATTTGATAGAAACTTCATAAGGTAGATCTTGAATCGTAAACCCTAGAAGTTCCTTAACGTATATTCACGAACTAGGTTTAATACTAAGTTCGTCAAACGTTAAGAGGTAAAGTTGTTTAGGTTAGATCAATATGCTCTATTCAACATATCAGATTTCCATTAACCTTGACTTTAAGTCTAAAGGAAATCACAATCGTATTCTTGTTTAATTACTTGGATACTTTTAGGCGTCATGTTAGAGGCATGGTAGCGCTAGTCTTCACGAAGGGAAGTGGAGCAACTCCTAGGCCTGTAAAGGACGTCAGCTAGGGGAATCAAGTACGTAGGTTTCTGCGGGAGCCAAGTGTTGATACTAATTTTCCCATATCATACTTACATAAGGTTTTTAAGGTTAATAATGGTTAGTACTAAAAATTAACAAGGATCCTCGCTCACCTTCGTATCCAAAAGATGGAACAACGATCTTTTGATCTCATTAGAAACTTTAAAACAGAAGATTAAGCTAAAAAATGAACTGAGCAAGTTGGATCCACAACAAAGTGTTTCATTTCCTTATAATCAAATCACTTCTATAAAGCATATACATAACATCATAATAAAGTTATTTCGGATTCTATCTAGCTCGATTCCATACAGTATGGGGTTTGCACTAAGTATTCTGACCTCCTGATCCCAGAAGATTTCTTAGCTATCCCCCTCCTTGTGATTTCATCGACCCCTTCTTCAATGGTGAGATGGAGTATTTATAGCATGTGTAGGAGGTAACTTCTCTTTGCTATCCTTTGTCTCTTCTGCTGTTTGATAGTCTTTTGCTGACAGCTGGTTTCTTCACACCGCTTTTGTCCTCCAATTCTGTGTCGACACCTCTTAGTTGGTGTATATCTTGGTTATGCGGATATTTTGATGTCCTTGATGTCCTAATTCTTATCCATTAAGTTGCTTAATACCGCTGTCTGATCCGGTCTTATATTGACGCGTGCCCCTAGCCTTCTGTAAGCCTATAAAGTGATGATGTGAATGCTGGGAACGTGCTTTGAGTCAGTGATGTCTTCCTTCGTTCTTTTAACTGTCGTGGTAACATACTTCGGGGTGATTTCATACTCCGTTTCGCCTTACTCATCGGGCCTTCTTGCTTCTGGCCGAGGTTTGTAGGACCAGCGATATTTATGTATTAACACCAAGAGACGTAGGAGCACATTGGTAGTTGAGTTGCTTGTAGGGCGAATTCAGTCTCGATACATTCCAGTCTGAAGTCTGAGAATAGGCTAGCGTCTGTATTCGCTTAATACTGAGGGTGTTCACATCTGGACGAGGTCCCGGGGTTTTTCTGCTAGGTTTGCAGTTTCCTCGTTAACAAAATTCTGGTGTCTTGCATTAATTTTCCCTTCCGCATTATATTGTCTCTGATCTATATAATTGAAGTAATTGCAAGTTTGTTGATTCATAACCTTTGAGTGAATCCATCTCTATTGAGATCTACAAGAATAACGTTCTTGTTAGGGTTCGGTTCTCTGAACTATACTCAGGTTGTTGTTTGAATATTGATTTGTGAGATCGTTCAAACAACTGTAATCAACTAGGTTCACAAAAACTAAAAGTTGGTGGTGTATCTCGGTATCCCCTCCTTTTCACCAAGGATAGCAAAGAACGACGCCCACTGAAGCATTATAAATACCCCTTCTCTTCAGCAACAAAGGGGGTCGCATAGTTTGGAAAGGATAGCTAGGAGTGAGAATCCTTGGGTGAATACTCTCAAGATTTCATGCGACCTCTATCCATAACAAATTGAAGTGACTAATAGTGTAAACCAGAGAAAACCCTATCGATTTCGTATAATAGAACAACAGATTTTACCCCCGAGGACGTAGGCACACAGCTGCTGAACTTCGATAATTGTTGTGTTGATTATCATTGCAGTCATATTTATTGTAGTTAATCTTGTTTGATGATCATCTCCAAGGTGATCCCACGATTATGGTCGGTAGCCAACTTGGTTCATAATAACTAACGATAATACGTTCAAACCCTTGAACAGATCCCCGGTTGTTAACGAACAGAGGCCACCAACGACCTAAGTAATCGATCCTTTAATAACTTTTATTTGTAGTATGATATGAGAAAATTAGTATCAACATCGGGACCTCGTCCAGATTGAACACCGCACAATACAAACTGTCTACAAACACTAGCCTACTATAAAACTTCGGCCTGGGATGTAGCAGAGACCAACTCTATCCCTCCAAGCGAATTGGCTACTGTCGCACTCCTTACGTCTCTATGAAAAAGCAGGGGTACCGAAATACTATCAACTTTTCGTTTGGGCTCGTGAGTCTTATGGTCAGATCTGGACGATCTCAAAAATCAATATCCAAATCTGTATAACCTGAGTTTGGATCTCAAGGGATCAGTCCGACACAAGACAAAGTCTTGGTAAATCCAATGGATGGACTGGGGACAATGATCAGGTTATTAACAACATACTTCTTGTGTTTGCTTTAATTATATAATCAGAGAATATAATGCGGAAAATAAAGCACACAAGACACCAGAGATTTTTTTAACGAGGAAACTACAACCTGTAGAAAAACCTCGGGACCTCGTCCAGATAGAACACCGCACTGTACAAACTGTGTACAAATACTAGCCTACTATAAGACTTTGGTCTGGGATGTAGCAGAGACCAACTCAAGCCCTCCAAGCGAATTGGCTACTGTCACACTCCTTACGTCTCTAGATCCCCCACATATCGTCACGCACTTGATTCCCTCAGCTGACGTCCTTTACAGGCCTAGGAGTTGCTTTAACCGTTGTTAAAGGCTTGTGTCAATAATTCCGGCTTTGCAACCTCAATTATCAACTGTATGTTTGAACTGTCCTCTATCAGTTTGACATACACAAAGTGACTTCCTTCGGATTTCTCCAGGTCATACGAAAATCTAATTACAAGCGGAGGCTGACAAGTAAACCGAGTAAAATATGCCCAACTTGTCTCTACCTCAGTTGTAAACGAAGAATCACTTAAGAAACTTATACAACTTGAGCTAACTAGGTCTTACAACACCGAGTGCAGCCGTGCGTTGCTTCCTTTCAATCCTGTGTGTAACGTATCAGTTCTTGAATGGCCTTATATCAGAAGAGAAGGACCGTAGAATAGACAAGAACGTGATCAGGTTACCAAGGTTACAGGTTACTCCGATTCAACCACTAAGGTCTCAATCTCCTACCTGTGCTTCCCAACTCTCAAGAGAAGTCTTTATAGTCGTTAGGTAATTCCCACAGAGGAACTGCTACCTAATAGAGGATGACTATACCACAACAAGGATTCACCGAAGTGAAAAGAGTTTACGATCAATTCCACAGAGAAATCTCATGTATGCTTGATGCTTGCGGTTTTTCGTCCCATAACCCTCTATTTATAGCACTCAATAAGATAGGTTGCTTAGGAATAAGCAACTAGTTTCTTGTCTCACAAGTTTAGGAAACCCTAACTTGCAAACCAAGTAAACAGAGATTTATCTCAATTGGAATTCATTAAACATTTATCTGCCAAGTGTTTTGTTAGCTCAAAATCACTTCAAGATAGAAATCCAACATACAAGAGATAATCTTTATCTTATTGACTCATTGAGATTCGTTAGATGGACCACAGAAGATATTTCGTGATAACCAAGTCCAACTAAGAGATAAAGGAGTCAGAGTTTAACCCGTGTGAAAATCCCAGAGAATATTCACCTTAGACGGTTCAGGAACCGCCCTTCTGAATTCCGGCCAGATACATCGAATTTGTGGTTCACGTACATATACGTGTACAAATTGATGCATTGGAACTCAGGAGAAATTCCAGAGTCACTGTTCACGAAACGGTTCGTGAACCGCCTTAGTTGAAAATTAGGGTTTAACTGGATCTGCTCGAAGTTCTGGGCTGGGTTAGTACTTAGACGTGTTAGACGCCCTCAGTTATAATCCACTGGACTCTTGCTCAAGAGTACCCCTTTAGATTTACCCATATCCTACAAGTGATTTGCAAGCAAACCATTGCTATGGACAAATGGTATCGAATCTATCTCATGCATTCTTGTAACCTTAGTATTCGTGGGAACAATACCAACATAACACATGGTCATGTAGACAAGAATACGATCTCAATCGCTATTAGTATCTCTACTAAAGTAGCCGACTATTTCGAAATATAGAATAAGTAGAATAGAAGAATTTCCATAATAGTCATAACTCCTACTAACCTTTTGTCGATGAAGAATAATTGATGTCTTCACAGTCTTCGCCTTCAAGGTCTCTACTACTTTGTCTATATCCCAATTCTGAAATCTAAACTCTAGTATGCTAAATTAAGATTGAGTTTTGACACCTAAAACTGACAACTAACTTGACATACCAACGCTAGTGGGTTTGACCGGACAATGCCCTAACACTCTAGATCCCCCACAGATCGTCACGCACTTGATTACCCTAGCTGACGTCCTTTACAGGCCTAGGAGTTGATTTAACCGTTGTTAAAGGCTTGTGTCAATAATTCCGGCTTTGCAACCTCAATTATCAACTGTATGTTTGAACTGTCCTCTATCAGTTTGACATACACAAAGTGACTTCCTTCGGATTGCTCCAGGTCAAACGGAAATCTACTTACAAGCGGGGGCTGACAAGTAAACCGTGTAAACTATGCCCAACTTGTCTCTACCTCATTTGTAAAAAGAATCACTTAAGAAACTTATACAACTAGAGTTAACTAGGTCTTACAACACCGAGTGCAGCCGTGCGTTGCTTCCTTTCAACCTTGTTGTTGCGTATCAGTTCTTGAATGGCCTTATAGCAGAAGAGAAGGACCGTAGAATAGACAAGAACGTAATCAGGCAACCAAGGTTACAGGTTAATCCGATTTCAACCACGAAGGTCTCAATCTCCTACCTGTGCTTCCAAACTCTCAAGAGAAGTCTTTATAGTCGTCAGGTAAATCCCACAGAGGAACTGCTACCTAATAGAGGATGACTATACCACAACAAGCTTTCACTTAAGTGAGAAGAGTTTACGATCAATTCCACAGAGAAACTTCACGTATGCTTGTGGTTTTCGTCCTGAAAGCCTCTATTTATTGCACTCAATAAAATAGGTTTCTTAGGAATAAAGCAACTAGTTACTTGTTCCACAAGTTTAGCAAGTGCCCGTGTAAAACGAACCCGTTACTTGTCTTGCACGCAAAGTAACTTAGATTTATCTCAATTGGAAATCTTTATCATTTATCTGCCAAGTGTTTTGTTAGCTCAAAAACACTTCAAGGTTGATACTCAACAGACCAGGGATAATCTTTATCTTATTGACACATTGAGAATCGTTATATGGACCACAAAAGATATTTTCGTGATAACCAAGTCCAACTAAGAGATAAAGGAGTCAGAGTTTAACCCTTGTGAAATTCTAGAAGAATATCCACGTGGACGGTCGGGAACCGTCCTTCTGAATTCCGGCCAGATACATCGAATCTGTGGTTCACGTACATGTACGTGTACAAATTGTTGTTTTTGAACTCAGGAGTGAAATCCGGAGTCACTGTTCACGAACCGGTTCGTGAACCTCCGTTGTTCAGAATTAGGGTTTAACTGGAAGTTCTGGGCTGGGCCAGTACTTAGACGTGTTATTACTCCCTCAGTTATAATCCACTGGACTCTTGCTCAAGAGCACTCCTTTAAATTCACCCATATCCTACAAGTGATTTGCAAGCAAACCATTGTTATGGAAAGATGGTTTTGAATCTATCTCACGCACCTTAGTATTCGTGGGAACAAACACCAACACAACACATGGTTATGTAGACAAGAATACGATCTCAATCGCTATTAGTATCTCTACTAAAGTAGCCGACTATTTCGAAAGATAGAATAAGTAGAATAGAAAATTTTCCATAAAAGTCATAACTCCTACTAACATTTTGTCGATGAAGAATAATTGATGTCTTCTTTGTCTTCACAGTCTTCGTCTTCAAGGTATCTACTACTTTGTCTATATCCCAATTCCGAAATCTAAACTCTAGTAGGCTAAATCAAGAATTGTGTTTTGACACCTAAAACTGACAACTAGCTTGACATACCAACGCTAGTGGGTTTGACCGGACAATGCCCTAACAATTATCTCATGTTGCTTCAAACCCTCGATGTCCCCTGCCGAGTCATCGTTCTTAGCCCACCATTCTTTGGGCCAATCTCTTTGTTCCACCTCGTCTCCTAGGATCCTCTTTTGCTGCCTCCGGGTACTTCGACTTTGGTGCTCTGAGGGTGTATCATTGGTCTTCGATCACAACTTCTTGCCCATCCCTTCTCGCCACATCCTTACGATGATACTCCTCGTTGTGAAGTGGTATCATATGTTCGGGACAGGCTCCGTTGGCGCTTGCTCCTCCTATCTTCGCTTGACAGGTGGCTTTGAGACGTTGCTTTATAGCATTTAATGCGCATTTAATGCAATGTTGACTGGTGCTTTAGACTTCTGTCTACTCCAACTGTGCCTACAATCCTTGGTCAAAGGATATTTTCAATCTCCACCCTTGATCTTCATCATCTCGTGATGAGATAAAATGCCCTAAAGATTACTAACGTCCTTCGAGGTTTATGATGCCCCGGTGTACGATCCTTAAAGATGGCGCCATGTGTAATCTAATTTTATGTATTAATATATTTCCTTATGAGACACCAGATCAATACGGCAAGGAACTAATCTGTAGATCCTTATATAAGTATTAAACCAAATAATAAAGTTATTAAAATGGTTCTTTTTACTAAATCAAACCTCTTCCGTTTATATTGATAAACTCCTTGATTAATAAACAAGGTTAGCTGCTAGAAATTATTTATGCTCAACTGCCCCGAGCTATTTCTACTCATGTGTACTAAAACCGTATCAAAAGACACTACTCCATTAAAGGGGTCCTGAGCAAGGCAAGACACCACTAATAGAACTCAAAGCTAAGTAAAAGACCTTGTATTAGAATCAACTCCGCCTCATCTGTCTGAGATGCCCTATTCCTTGAGGAAAGGAGTCCTCTATTTATAGAGATCATTGAGGACAGCCCCTCAGTGATCAAGTACTTCTAAGATAAATATTATACTTTACAACTAAGTCGGTTACATTGGGACACTCCCCGCGGAGGCGGAGCGGAGGGTGCGTAGAACTAAATGTCCTACGGTTACATGGTTGCTCCGCCTAGGGGCTCACTGGTGTGCGCTGTCTTGTGTCTTTTGTGTTGGCTTTACGCTCTAAGGGAGCCATGTGAAATATGGCACCCACAGTTATAATACGTTTGTGATATTAATCAAGAAACTCCTTGTTTTGTCCCATATCCAAATCAAGTCTATGGATACATATGTGTTCTTGAGGAAAATCAATAAACTAGGCAATAATAGTAAATCCAAATAAACAACTTGATTCCACTAGATATGATCTATCAGTTGGGCACACGAAACAGTGTTCACTAACAAAATCCAGGTCGATAGAGATCTAGTCCAGATTCTTACAACACAACCTTGAGTGGTTCTTATATTAGAAGAGAAGAATCCTTGAATAAACAAGGTTGATCTATGTAGATCTGGAGTGGTCAGAGTTTTATCAATATGATAAAAAAAAAACCTAGGCTTCTTGGTCCCATTGGAAGCCTTCTGAACTGAACTCATTATCAACGAGATCTAAGCTTGAAGAACTACAAAGTTGGCTTTCTAACATAATGAAATATCAGAGGGACAAAGCTTGAAGGATGGAAATGGCCTCCTGTTTATAGTAATTCGCCAAGGCATATTCTGTCAGAGGAATATTCAGAAAGCATTAAACGTACATTCAATTCGGCATTTACTTTCTTTGACTCAAAATGTGAAAATGAAGAAATAACGACATTTCTCATTTAATGTGCATTTATTTATTTTGGACCTAATTGGAATTTCCGTAGAACCAATTCCAATTAGCATTCGGTTCCTGGAAAAAACTGAATGCTATAATGACATGAAAATTTCATTGCTCAAATACTTCTTTCAAAGTTAACATGATGACGACATAGCTTTGGAATGTTGTCGTTAACTTGTCCTAGATTCCTTGAATATAAGAACGGAATCATCTAGGTGGAAAGATTGACCGTATTCGGTTTTGCTAAGCAATACAACATCAACGGTTATCACCGTAATTAGGGAACCGCCTCAACAAGATTGAATAAAAACAACATGGATGGAGCCTCGAAAGGTAATCCTGGGTCGGCAGCAGGAGTCATCAGCAGAAACTCGACATGACAAATTATCCAAATATTGGCAGCTCCTCTTGGATGCACGACATCCTTGATTGCAGAAGTGTGGGGTTTCTTCTTGGCGCAAAAATGGAAAACAATGGTAAAGGTTTGGTTTGAGACAGACTCCACAACAATGTTACAATTGTTTGAGAAGAAAGAAGAAGCGTCGTGGTACTTACAACAGATGTTGCAATAAATTGAAAATCGGTTACGTCATATCCTGATGACAAAGATCACTCATACTTACAGACAGGATAATCAAGCTGAGGATGAGTTAGCAAATCAGGTGGTAAGAAATCAGAACAAAATCCTTTTTCCGCTTCCACATGTATTTGGGACTCGGTGATGTTTTTACCTGCAAAAACAATGTACCGTCTCTGGGTACTTTCGTAGTGCTCGGAGATCAAAGTCGAACAAGGCAAGCCTAAACCAAGGATGGTCGTTCCCACCTTTCTTCGGTCACAGAGAGGATAGAGGTTGGTCTAGGGAGGGAAACAGCGAAGAAACTTGAGATCAGGTTGAAGATGAGTTTTTGGGTGTAAGAGTTCAAGATTCCCGTCGTGAAGTCGACTGGAAATCTCCAAGGGCTAGAACGAGTTTAGATTCTCAGGTGTTTTCTCTGAGGCTCTGTATGTTTTCTGGATGTTCTCGGTGTTCTAGTCGTTCTAAAACGTTCTGCCTTGGAAGATAGAGGAAGCCTCTATTTATAGTTTGAACTCACCCTGATCTCTCGACAGAGAAGGTGGACGTCGTGGAAGAGTGGAGGAGTGGAGGACATGCGTTGGTTTCCGTAACTGCCTGAGTTGTGTGGAACATGCCCACTCGTGCCATCTTCTCGTAACTGCCCACTATCTCCATCAGTTTCTTTCAACTGCCGTAGACCGCCAGACCAATACCCCTAAAGTTATCCCCCCGTGTGATGTTTTGATATCTCGAGCGAGTAGTACGCGGCTATTGCGTAGTTGAGTTGAGTTGGGTTGTACGACTGATTGTCGTGACCAACATGGTGTGATGTCGAGTGGCCTTGGTCTTTGGCCAAGGGCACAAGTGCTTGATTGCGCTTTGGCATTAGTTATGGCGGCGCCATGACTCATGGCGCCACAGCCTTGGCCCTTGGCCAAGGTTAGATAGAAACACGCCTTTGGCGTTGGTTATGGTGGCGCCATGGCTCATGGCGCCACGGCCTTGGCCCTTGGCCAAGGTTAGTTTAGAATGCGCTTTTAGCGCTTGTCGTGGTGGCGCTATGGCTCATGGCGCCACGGCCTTGGCTTTTGGCCAAGGCCATCCTGTTGTGGCGCCATGAATGATGGCGCCATGGTTTTTGGCCTTTGGCCATTTGGGACGCGCCTTTGGCGCTAATCGTGGAGGCGCCACGGCCTTGGCCTTTGGCCAAGGCCATCTTGTTGTGGCGCCATGAATTGTGGCGCCACGATTTTTGGCCTTTGGCCATTTGGGACGCGCCTTTGGCGCTAATCGTGGAGGCGCCATGGCTCATGGCGCCAAGGCCATCTTGTTGTGGCGCCATGAATCGTGGCGCCACGATTTTCGGCCTTGGGCCAATGCTTGTTTATTGTGGCGCCACGGCCTTGGCTTGTGGCCAAGGCCTAGCCTGCTTTGCGGCTATTTTCGTTACGGCCTTGGCCTTTGGCCAAGGTCAAGTAAATTTGGGGCGCCTTGTGCCATGGCCTTGGCCTTTTGGCCAAGGCTGATTTCTTGTGAATCCATGGTTTTTCATGATTTCTTGTGAATCCATGGTTTTCCATGATTTCTTGTAGTGCCATGCTATGTGGCGTTTATGGCTTTGGCATCTGGCCAAGCTCGACTTTCGGCAGCCTGTGCCTTAGTCGTGGTGTGAGTGATTTTGCTACAACACACTTGAGGTCATGGCATGTTTATCCATGGTATGCTAGACCATCCTGAATTTGGGATTGGGTCCGCTTAGGCCTATTTAGGCTGGTGTATGCTTCTCAGATAGCTCCAGACCGGCCTGGAGCTTCAATATTCCGAGGTTTACACCAAGACTCGTGTGTTGAGTCGTATTTAAGAGGAAATCCACGAGGATGCATCTCTGTTTAAGAGGAAATCCACGAGGATGCGTCTCTGTTGATCTTTCACCGTGTACCATCAAGCGAGGTCCGGCTCTGAGCTGATCGATGGGTTTAATATGTTGGTGAGATCGTTAGTACTGCACTATGATATTACCCTCTCCACCGGAGTTATAAGAGAGAGCTCATAGAGAGTTTGTTCGGCTCATGGAATGAATTGCATTCTGAGCTATAGAGATAAGCCTGAATAGGCGACTGCCTTTAATAAGACATGTTTTCGAGAGTGTTTTGACAATCTTGTCCCTCTCTCATTTTTCACCATCTACAGAAAGTCCCCTGGTTAGTGTGGAACAGAAATGTTTCATGCTAAGCACTCAGATGGTGATGACAATGGTCTGGGGTCTTCCATCTAATACTAACACAGGGTCTCATGGACTAAAAGTAAACTCGTGCGTAAGTACATATATGCTGCTAAGATAGGGTTTTCGGTTAACGGGACAATGGTGTTCCCGAGGTTCGGGGCATTCCGGGTGCAGCCCCTGCGGGCCTCGCAGGCCTATCCTCTGGTCGATTCTCGGCTCTACTTGACTAAGGAGCTATTAGGGTTTCTAAACCCATATGGATGCGAGATCACGCTTTCGTGTTGTCGCTGGTGTTATTCGTTCATTAAGTTATTCGTGGCACCATAGGTTTCATGGGCCACGATTTGTGGCTCCGCAAGCTCTTGCGGTGCCGTGGCCTTTCTGGAAAAGGGGACGCTACACTTAGTGAGGTCCCCAGTGTCATGCATGTGAATACATACATAGGCTAGGTCTTAGCCAAGAAAATGAAAAGAAGGGAGAGGTTTTACCCGTTTTAGCAGAGAGCTTTTCCTCCTTCTTGTCAAGATCAAGTCCTTGTTTCTCCTTGATCATCTCCACCTGGAGAATGGTTATGCAATTAGCCAATTTCTTGAGCAGTGCCTTCGGTGCAAGCTTGGGTGGCGTAATTTCCAGCAGGGCGCGTCCATTGCTCGCTGTCTTTAATGTGTAGTGAAGTTCCAGGAGGATATCATCGCTTATGAGGTGTCTCTCCATGAGATGTGGCGCCATGAGGTGTGGTTCCATGATATGTGGCGCCCTGTGGTGTGTCTCCATGGTCTTGGTAGCGTCGTAGATGTCGGTGCTACGAGCTTTGCACCATAGTCTGTTCGTTGTAAACTGCGTCTTGCACGTCTCTTGGTTTTTGCGCCATATATCTTGACTCACTGGTTGTATCACCATGAAATTTTTACACGTGGTAGTAGGCATCCAGGGAAGTGTTGTGTCCAAAAATCTTTTCGAGGCGCCTCGTAGATTTTCCGCAGTACTCGGCGTGGTCTTGTACACGATTCCTGATCGCTGTCTCGCGTGTGATGTAGGGTTTGTGTCGTATCTCCCAATCCCCTTGGTGGATTAGCACGAAATTTTAGTATGTGTTGGGAGACATACATATAAAGATTGTGTCCGAAAATCTCTCCAAGATCCCTTGTGGATTTCTCAAACCAGTGGTTTCTTCGCGACGGAAGTTGCTGGCGCAGGAAATTCTGACAGCTCTTCTTCTCTCCAATGTTTAAGCCATATTTCTCAAACCACATGGAGTTATTGCATGAAATTTTACCACAAAGTTATAAACATCAAAACGGAGTTTGTGTATAAATTTTACCCAAGGATTCCTCACGAGCTCTCCGCAACAACTGTTTTGGTTTCGTATGTAAGTTCTATCTACTTGCTTTGGTGCGCTGCAATGTTGGCGCCATATCTCTTGATCCACGGATTGGATCGCCACGAAAATTTTACACGTAACATAATACACCTGAAGGAAGATGTCTTCCAAAATTCACCTTCAGATCTGTTACGGATCTTCCGCGTTGCTCGTTTTCGTGAAGGTTGTCGTACATCGAATCTGGTACGTAGTCGTGAGCACGTCTTTGTTCGTCTCCGGAGTAGGTTTGCTCCATGGAGACCCAAAATAAGATAATTTCTCCACAATGGTTTACCGTACTTGGTTGATAGCTCTAACGCTGAGGTTGTGGGCGATAGTGTTGATTAGAGTCCTTCCCTTGAGTCTCCCTTCCTTCGAGAGATCTGTAGTGGGTAGTTCAATGTTGTATGGACATCTCTGGTCGAGTAGGCTCTTCCTATGATGATGAAGTGCTTTGGCAGAGACAAGGGAGCATCTACTTCACGTTTCCCTTCGGGTCGTGGCGGCCGGCATTGCTATCGGTACTTGGTGGGGCGAAGAGCGTCGGTGGCGGGGAGTCCCCAGCTATGTTTTCTGATATCTTATCAGCGCCTTTTGTTGAGTTCGCGTTCCCTCTTGCAGACACATGTGTATTGGCCTTTCGAAGACGAGGAGGCAGAGTGTTCTTTCTAGTCGTTGAGACTTATCGGGTCGGGGTAATCCGGTTGTGCCTTCCTTATTGGCGTCTAGTAGCTCTAGTACTTTGTCGAAGATGATGAGTCTGGGAATCCTGTATAGGCTTCAGTCCTCGTACTCCTCGCGGTTGTGGTTGCAGATCTGCATCCTAAGTCCCCACGTATTCCGTGTTTCTGGGCTTGTCCCAGCGATCCTTCTGTAGAGGCGATATCGGCTTCCTTCGTTCACGAGGTTGCGGACCTGCTTGAGTAGGCTCGTGCTCCGTCTCCTTCCATTATCGTCGTGGTGGTGTAATGTCGACCCAGTGCTCGGTCGTGGTCTCAAGCCCTGACTTCTCCTTTTTGTGGCGCCATGGGTCGGGGCGCCATGCCCATGGCGTCGTCCTTTTCTCTTCTTTTCGTGGCGCCATGGGTAGTGGCGTTCCATGGCGCCGTGGCGTTTTTCTTTTTTTCTTTTTTTTTTTTTTCGCCGAGCTGTGGTGTTGTGGTTCTTCAGTCTTCCTTGTCGGACTTTTCATAATGGCTTCGTTTAGGCATAATATGCCTTCAGCCAATTGTGTCGATACCCCGTCGTCTGGTTGCTGGCGGGTCTCGAGCTTCTTCAATCCTTACAGCTTGGATCTTTTCTTATCAAGACAGGGACGGCTGCGGTTGATCACCCCGCGGCTTCGTCAAGTCTGAATTTCCTCCAGTGAGGAGCATCCCATGAGAGAGGGGTCTTTCGGATAGGGAGGTTGGTGTGGACGAGATAGAGATGCACCTCCCCTTCTTGGTTGGACGAGTAGCAGAGTTGGATCGTTGGACATGCTTGCCTTGTCTTGAGAGTCCCAAACACTGGAGTCCCTGGCTGGTTGCAGTGGTGACTCTGGAATCCTCGCGTCTCGTCGTCATTCTCTTTCCAATGGTTGCAGCGCCGTGACTTGTGGCGCCATCACTCGTGGTGTCCTAGATTGGGGCGTCGTGATTCGTGGCGCCGTGACTCGTGTTGTGATCTGCTTCGATCCATACTGTCACCTGAAGTTTTCAAAGCGAGCTCGAAGTCGCATGCTCTGGGTGTGTCACCCCTGTAGCTGGAATCTTCCTTTATTCTTTTCGGTGATGGTACTCACGGAAGGCGAGTTGTCGTTGTACGGCTCGTTGATGAGGTTGATGTCGTCGTCGGCATCACAAGCCTCCCCGCTTCCTAGGGGTCTGGCCCTCTCCGGTAGCGCTGGTGCAGGCGAGGCAAGTCTTTTGCAATTTTATGGAGGGCTCAGTAGATAAGGATCATTTCGCAGAGCTCCGGTGTCGGGTAAGGTTTCCGTACCAAGTGCAGGCTCCGTCAGTGGGGCTCCGGGAATTTCTGAGTCTCAGTACTCGGTGGTGTCGATGCTCCTCCTTTGGGGAAAGGGGGCCTTCTGCACTCTGTGTGGGCGCGTTTAGTCAGTGCTGGTGAACTGGCGTCGTCTCCTCCTCTGGGTTCTGGAGTGGTATCTTCAAATCATCTTTTGCGGCGTATCTGTGTTGTGGCTCTCTCCCCGTTGAGGTTCTCCTTGAGTAGAGATCATCTCGTCATCCTAGACGGGGATCGCTGCGGTGTTCGTATTAGTAGCAGATCTGGGAGTTCCTTTGGCTTGTGAACTTGTTGACGGTTTCGTGGTTAGATTTTCGAGATAAGCCGAGACTTCAACTTTTCCGGATGATGGTCTCGACACTCAACTGGTTCCTCCAAGGTTGGCGTCCTCGGTACTTTCTCTTCCTTTAGGGTGGTAGCATATGTAACTGCGTTCTCCCCTGTCCTTTGTTTGAGGTTGAACAGTTCTGCATATTCCTTGAAGTCTGGGATGGTCTCTAAGACTTCGGGTGGTATGTCGTAGGGGATGAGTTCGCCTTCTCCTCGGATCTTGTCGTTGCGTAGCTTGTCACGTACAACTCCGGACTCCGGAAGGGCTTTGATGGAGATTCTTACGGCTGTGCCGATGTCTACTGTCGGTTTTCCAGGGTTCTTCTCTCGAGTAGCTTTCCTCGTGGTGAGTCCCCGGTGACTCAGTGAATGTAGGCTATCAAATAAGAGAGGGGTGGACGGAGTACCTTCTTGATCGAGGGGGTCCTCATCGACTCCCCTAGGTTCTGCAGGCGCCTTGCTGCTCTTTTGTACAAAATGCTGCACGAACTCCAGAGGGAGCGTCTCCTGGTTGTTGTAGATCCATGGGCGTCCCAGCATCATGTCGCTCTCGAGGACTCCTTTAACAATGTGGAACTCCGCTATGGTTGGAATCGTGGCGACTTTGACGGGAAGGTCGATCCACTCGTAAGTGCGTACTTCGACCCCGTCAGGACCTTTGATGATGGCAGGGGCATGGATGGCTCTGCTGCAAGGGATGTTAGCGTCTCTGAGAGTCTTGGCTGAGATGATGTTCACTGGGGATCCCGGGTCGATGAGTGTCTTCGAGAATTCAGCATGCGACAGGCGGGTGGTTGTGAGAAGTCCCCAGCTTTGTCTTTCTGTTGGCTGCCCTTGCTTGGACATCGTCTGCTCGTTGACTTCCTTGAAGGGTAGGAGTTTTCCTGATACTACTTTGTTGAGTGCTGTGAACACGTCTCTTCACTGTGGTTTCGAGAGACAGAGAGTCTCGCATTATCTCTTCCACTCTCTCGTTCACCGGCTTCTCGGGGAAGGGAGTTCGATTACCTCGTCATGGCTCCGATAGTTTAGCAACTCTAGTAACTCCTCCATGGGAAACGGGCAGTCTGGTATCTCTGATCTGGCTTTTTGCCTCCGCATCTCCGGTTGATGTGGTCATCCTTGGTTCATGTTCTTGTTTGGGGGCCCCGGAGCTGAGTTAATGCATTTTGGATGTGTACCTTCCGTGGCAGGGCCTTTCCTCCGTGCGGGTACGGTGGTCAGTGTAGATAGGTAGCGCCACCTCCTTTCTCAACTTCGTAGTAGATTTTCCAAGTTGCTTGCCGTGAGGTCGTTTGGTGGATCAATTCCTTCTTGTCGTTGTTGCAAGTCCCCTTCCGGTACCGCGCTTCGCGCCGTTGGGTCTTGTGCTTGGTGCTCAGCGAGGTGTTCTCCCGCTTTTCTCTTCCTGTCATTGTGGAAGCTTCTTCAATGAGTTCTCCATGCTTTAGTCGTTGAGTCCTCTCCCTCAGCGTAGGTACTGTAGAGGTTGTCCTCGCTTCTGCCTCCTGGGGAGAAGAGGTGGTGTAGGCTCGAGGGGCTTCTCGGGTTGGTTGGTTGTCGCTCTTGCGGTGTGCGGCCATAGGCGATTCGTCCCTCGTTCGAGTGATGGTTCTTTTCAACAAAGCGGGTGCGGTGACGGACTTCTTCGCAGCTTCATGGAGTTCAGAGAAGGTCTGGAGGCGGAGGTTCTCCAAGAGGGCTCGGTATACGGGAATCGTTCCGTTGATGCAAGGCTCCACCAACTGCTGCTCCGTTAGTGGGGTGTTGGGTATAGCCGAAATGATAGTGGGTTGGTAGGTGCTAGTTTTCCGATGAGAAGAGTAGCTTCCTCCTTTGCAGATTTGGTGTAGGCGGTAAAGCTCCCGACGTGGATTGTTGTATTGAAGTGAGGTTCTTGCGCCGTCATCTCCCAGGGTAGACGCTGCTCCATAGATGACCTTCTGGGACCGAGAGAATGATCTCCCACTGTGGTCGCCAACTGTTTTTACCTGCAAAAACAATGTACCGTCTCTGGGTACTTTCGTAGTGCTCGGAGATCAAAGTCGAACAAGGCAAGCCTAAACCAAGGATGGTCGTTCCCACCTTTCTTCGGTCACAGAGAGGATAGAGGTTGGTCTAGGGAGGGAAACAGCGAAGAAACTTGAGATCAGGTTGAAGATGAGTTTTTGGGTGTAAGAGTTCAAGATTCCCGTCGTGAAGTCGACTGGAAATCTCCAAGGGCTAGAACGAGTTTAGATTCTCAGGTGTTTTCTCTGAGGCTCTGTATGTTTTCTGGATGTTCTCGGTGTTCTAGTCGTTCTAAAACGTTCTGCCTTGGAAGATAGAGGAAGCCTCTATTTATAGTTTGAACTCACCCTGATCTCTCGACAGAGAAGGTGGACGTCGTGGAAGAGTGGAGGAGTGGAGGACATGCGTTGGTTTCCGTAACTGCCTGAGTTGTGTGGAACATGCCCACTCGTGCCATCTTCTCGTAACTGCCCACTATCTCCATCAGTTTCTTTCAACTGCCGTAGACCGCCAGACCAATACCCCTAAAGTTATCCCCCCGTGTGATGTTTTGATATCTCGAGCGAGTAGTACGCGGCTATTGCGTAGTTGAGTTGAGTTGGGTTGTACGACTGATTGTCGTGACCAACATGGTGTGATGTCGAGTGGCCTTGGTCTTTGGCCAAGGGCACAAGTGCTTGATTGCGCTTTGGCATTAGTTATGGCGGCGCCATGACTCATGGCGCCACAGCCTTGGCCCTTGGCCAAGGTTAGATAGAAACACGCCTTTGGCGTTGGTTATGGTGGCGCCATGGCTCATGGCGCCACGGCCTTGGCCCTTGGCCAAGGTTAGTTTAGAATGCGCTTTTAGCGCTTGTCGTGGTGGCGCCATGGCTCATGGCGCCACGGCCTTGGCCTTTGGCCAAGGCCATCCTGTTGTGGCGCCATGAATGATGGCGCCATGGTTTTTGGCCTTTGGCCATTTGGGACGCGCCTTTGGCGCTAATCGTGGAGGCGCCACGGCCTTGGCCTTTGGCCAAGGCCATCTTGTTGTGGCGCCATGAATTGTGGCGCCACGATTTTTGGCCTTTGGCCATTTGGGACGCGCCTTTGGCGCTAATCGTGGAGGCGCCATGGCTCATGGCGCCAAGGCCATCTTGTTGTGGCGCCATGAATCGTGGCGCCACGATTTTCGGCCTTGGGCCAATGCTTGTTTATTGTGGCGCCACGGCCTTGGCTTGTGGCCAAGGCCTAGCCTGCTTTGCGGCTATTTTCGTTACGGCCTTGGCCTTTGGCCAAGGTCAAGTAAATTTGGGGCGCCTTGTGCCATGGCCTTGGCCTTTTGGCCAAGGCTGATTTCTTGTGAATCCATGGTTTTTCATGATTTCTTGTGAATCCATGGTTTTCCATGATTTCTTGTAGTGCCATGCTATGTGGCGTTTATGGCTTTGGCATCTGGCCAAGCTCGACTTTCGGCAGCCTGTGCCTTAGTCGTGGTGTGAGTGATTTTGCTACAACACACTTGAGGTCATGGCATGTTTATCCATGGTATGCTAGACCATCCTGAATTTGGGATTGGGTCCGCTTAGGCCTATTTAGGCTGGTTATGCTTCTCAGAGAGCTCCAGACCGGCCTGGAGCTTCAATATTCCGAGGTTTACACCAAGACTCGTGTGTTGAGTCGTATTTAAGAGGAAATCCACGAGGATGCATCTCTGTTTAAGAGGAAATCCACGAGGATGCGTCTCTGTTGATCTTTCACCGTGTACCATCAAGCGAGGTCCGGCTCTGAGCTGATCGATGGGTTTAATATGTTGGTGAGATCGTTAGTACTGCGCTATGATATTACCCTCTCCACCGGAGTTATAAGAGAGAGCTCATAGACAGTTTGTTCGGCTCATGGAATGAATTGCATTCTGAGCTATAGAGATGAGCCTGAATAGGCGACTGCCTTTAATAAGACATGTTTTCGAGAGTGTTTTGACAATCTTGTCCCTCTCTCATTTTTCACCATCTACAGGTGATACCACATTTCCTTCATCAGATCATTTACAATGATAGGAATGCTCCGGGTACCCCGAGAATTGTAAGAGCTCAATTTAATCAACAAACTAAACACTCAATACCATCCCTCACTCCACATTGAACGGGAGCGTTACCTACTTTTCTATTGGTCGGGTGAAAAAAACTTGGAACATGATTGGCTGGACATTTTATAATCATATTTTTAACTGGCTGGACATTTTCGGCCGTTCAGGTGTTTTAAAATCTCTAAAATCAATGGATGTGAATCAATATAGTTCTCTCACGTGGGTAACTAAGGTATTGATCGTGATTGGTCGAAAAATTGATTTTATTTGTTACACTCCGTTTACGCAGTTTTTTAAAATTTACACCGTTGGATCTAGGGCTGATTTCGATATGGCAAACAAGGAGAAATATAGAAACCATATTTTTCTGAGGAAAGAAATAAGGAAGAAAAAAAAAATTTATAGCCTGTAAATATTAAAAAAGATTAAACGTATTTTTTCGTCGGTAAAATTAAAATTGTGGTTTGAAATAAAAAAAACTATTTTAGTACGTTTGTATATAAAAAAAGAAAGAAAACAAATATTGG
>JAJJMA010266129.1:0-11798 GCA_023529015.1 Papaver nudicaule | reverse complement strand
AGGTATCACGCCGGCCGGTGGCCGGCGCTCAACCTTTTGTCGACTTTTTAGAGGTTGATTGCTCAACCTTAAGCAAATTTTCATCACTCATGTTTTTTCTATTTGTTTTCTTTCTTTGAGCAATCTTTAAGTGAAATTGATCGCTCAACTACAGAGATACCGTGCCAGAGAAGTTGGTGTTACGGTTTTGCGCGAGTTAACTTCTTACATATGCATCTTGGTTTAAAACATTAAGAATGCAGCTAGGCGGGTAACCATACATGTAACAGGCTGATTTGGAAATAAAATTATAATTATAATATTTACTACATCCGATTTTATGTAACTGACTGAGCATCCAGGCTTAGGTTAGTTTGTTCACCCTCTATGACCTTTGTCAGTCTTTGGCAGTTCCATGCCTCCTGAGCCGCAACCACTAATCTTTGTTCAAGTTACTGATTCAGCACCCTTCGAACTAAAAATCCACAAAATTTCGTAAGTGTAGATACTAAATACCTTCGAGACACGTGGAAGCATCTGAGAGTAGATAGCAAGATAATGATGGTATCGAGATGTATCGAGGAAATCCTAAAAGTAAATAATTGCACATCACTTGAGGATATATTTGACGCGGGTAAAAGCAGAACTGACTAAAGCACGGGGTCAATCTGATAAGACTACAGATGCATTAAATTAATATCGAGATATTTTCAACAGATGTAAATCTAAATATATTGTTTTCTAGTTGTTGTATACACGACCCATAGGCATGCAAGACAAACAGTCTCACCATCTTTCCCGGTGTCTGCGTAGGCTCATTGACAGAAACACCAACTTGGTGGTACGGCATTGCTTGTACCTTGATCTGTCTACGTCTCATCAATATATTATACCGGTCTTCCGCGGTCAAGGATGCATACTGCATATTCGAATTAGAACAATTAGTAATTGGACAGACAAACAATGTTTATGCCATGTTTTATTATTAGAAACTCACCCTTGTTTCTGGATGCACACACACACGTGCCTCCTTGACTAAATTGAGAATGGGTGTTTTGCCTACAGCTACAGAACCGCTGGCAGCGGCTAACCTCCGTTCGTTTTCCCTTAACTTTCATTCGTTTTCTCTTCGTTCATTTCCCTTATCCCACCGAGCTTTTTGAGCTAAAGATCGTGTCTAAAAATTTCCAATCAAACAATTCGTAATCAATCAAACCAAAATGATGCATATGTCATTATATGTGCAAAGCTACGCAGTTTAGATTCATACCATGGATACTTGTTTAATTCTTTTTATGGTATGTGATGATTCCTTTATGGTTGCTTGCTCGGCCTTTTCCCGTTCTCTCCTAGCTTTCATCTTCTTAGCCTGCAAAACTAAAATAATGTGGTATTATGCCCAGAAACAGACCTGAAGTTCACACAACAAAGCTATTAATTTATACCTGTGATCCCCCGAGTTTGTACTGCGTGCGAGGTTGTTAACTGATAAGCTGTCAAAAGAAAGAATATATTTATTTAAGAAAATCCACAAACATACTAACATAGCCATTAAATCTAAGAAAAGTGTCAGTATTGAGAGGTTAAGTGCGCACCTGAGTTTGTCTCTGTATCTCCTCTATTACACGTTGCCTAGACTCTATATCGTCTAACACGATGTAGTTGTCCTGCATGTTTTCTCGACGTTCTAACAATCTCTACACTTGCTCACTCTCCTGGTGTGCTTCTGCTTGAACCGTCCCTTCGCTGTGGATAATTAATTTACGTTTTCTTTCAAGTTGTTTTTTCTTCTCCCTTAATCGTCATCGCCTGACCTTCTCTCATCCGAGCCTTCCAGCCACAACCAACATGTTTTTATACTTTCTAAAAGGATTCATACGTTCACGCAAACACACACAAACAAAAAAAAAAAAAAAAACAACCTCACCTTTGTCCTTTTTATTATGAACTGGTTCTCCGGTCGTGCACTCCACTGTCAAAGATAAAACCATCAGTCGCAAGAAAACAAACATTTCAATCAATATCATAAGAGTATTCCACCAATATTAGACTTGCTGCTCACCTGCTCTCGTGCTGGCCGCTTTTTCAATACGCGCTCATTGCGCTCCCGTTGTACTCTTTCCCGTCTCATATCTTCCTCCACTCTAGCCTGCAATGCGAGATCAAAACGAATTATTCGAATATACGATTGGCAATGTCTTGGATACACAACAAATATCCCTTAAATATTACACCTAAGGTCTCATGTACAACCTCAGTATGAGTACCCAACTGCCGCAGTATTTCACGTTGGCGTTCTATCTCCAACCCTGTTACGCGCTCCAGCTGCTCCTGACTTTCTCTATCACGCTTCCGTTTTTCTTCCCACCTCTTCCTCGCACCCACAGACCTTGCCTGCAGTACGAATAACACATGAATTGTTCAAATATATTGCTTGCACATACAATCTAGAAAATCATAGTTCAGAACCTACATTAAAAGTTTGTTGTCCGTCCTCGCCAGCCTGAGATGATTTTGTCTTCTGCCTTTTCGGAGTACTGTACACAATTTTTTCATTAATTTTTCTAGTAAATCAGAAAAGGAAACTTCGATGCTACCATGCGACAATATTACGTGAAAAACATAACCAACAGCTCACCTAACCCTGTTCTAAGGACAAAACATTACCAAAAACTCACCTCATGATGTTCAAGTATGTTCAAAACAGACCTATATAATATGCCACACACACACAGATATATATATATATATAGGTTTCTTGCTGTTCTCGAAGAAGAGAGAGGAGAACAGGTATCGTCGAGGGACAAAGAGGAAAAAAAATGCTTCAGTCACGGTTTTAGAAAGGCTATATTTTCCCTGCAGAATTTCGAATTCCATAACAAACCCACATTCCTAATATACACAAAGCATTTATCGCAACTCATGTCCAAATCCAAATCAATTTTGAATTAGATTAGGACCTTAACTTTCTTTGTCAAAGCTTGTTAATCTGAGTTTTAATTTTCTTAAACAACCACAAACCCCTGTTCCTTCTCGTCTCTAAAACTTGACATGAATCACCACGATTCCAACTACAAAAGCCTTGGTATTTGCTGCCAATATCAATTTCGATAAGAACCCAGTTCTCCCACTTCTTCACTGGCTCTAACCAATCATTAACCTCCTGATTTCTCGTTCAGTGCATAACCCAAGGTCCCAAGCAAACAGCAGTGACGCGACTTTTTCATCCCTGTATTCTCGCCAGAACTTGACGGCAGACCTCTACAAACTTTTAAATTCCTGAATTTAAATCTAAAATTATTCAAACTTCTAAATTTGAATGGTTGTTTTTATCACAACATGTGCAAAAGACAAAATGAAAGATGAAGACATGGCTATACACCAGCGGTAAAGATTTAGCCATATTCTAGAAACCTTCAGATTCTTTTGTAAGTATCTCTTAATGAAGGGTTTTCTACGACCAGCTCGTAGTAGGAGCAGACGACTTCATTTCCCTCTCCGGCATTGTGTATTCCCTTATGCCCATCTCTGGAATCTGATGAAATTGCTGATGACGAAGTACTGTAGTTTTTTATTTTTTGCAATCATGGCAGCTGTAGGGGGGATCAATTCCCCTCCACTCTCTCTGGGTGGCATCTCATCTGACCAAACAATGACTTCCTCAAGGGAAAAGTCTTTCCACAGACACAGCATGTATGGTCGTTGTTGCTGTCGCTGCTATTGCTAAGATCAGTGTAATTGGAACTTATATTTAGCACCTTAAAAAAAAAAGTATCTGCAAGCCAAATGTGTAGCTGCCAATTAAGGATGATTTTCTTGTCCTTTTTGTTGGTGTTGAGTTGCTCTTTGTCTATCTTGGTCAACAAACCCTCTTAATTTGCTGCTCCTCCGACGCTTGGCATCATTACCAGAAGTATTCCCTTTGTCTTTTTTTTTTCATACTTTCCTTCATTACTTTCTGTTGCCTTCTTATTCCCATAATTCCATTCATCAACTCGTGAGCTAGAGAATCAAAAGAAAGAAAATTTACCAAAAAGCACATGATGACAGTATTTCTATGGGTATTGGCATCAATAAATTAGCTGCAGGAAAGTTCAAACTTGGATCGCTATGTCCTGCAATGGGATCTTATATTAGGAATTATATCTATATACATTCAAACATAAAACTGCTTACAACTAAATTTTTAGTGTAGATATCAAAATATTACTCATACCAAAAATACTTACGTTACTCCGACAAAAGATACTTACATTGGGTTTTGATCGCTGGCTGCCTAAACCATCATGGGTGGTAAGAGTCATCGGAGGCCTGAAACAGATAAAGGAGAGTTCAACCTTAATACAAAAATCTGTACTGTATTATCACAAAAAACTGAACTGTATCATCGAATGCATACCTCATGTTGCTGTTGCTTTTGCTTTCGAGTTTGATGATGTAGATAAAAGAAAATTTGACGACAACGCCAGTGCCAATACAATCCGTCTCCAGTAAAGGTGCATAATTTTGGTTCATATTGCTTTGCAAAACCTCACAGTTTTATTCTAGTACTTTGTGGAAGCTGGGGCAATTGCTTTGCATGTGTGGATTTAATCCTTTCATGGCTGGCTCTTAATAATGTGATTTCTTTTCTTCTGGTGGTGGTCTGCTACGAAATGGTTAATACGTTTTGTCTTTTTAACATTACCACTGTTTTGTAAGGAAAATTTATTTGGTTTACAACTTTCATAAACCCACCCTTGGTGATGTTCCTGAACTCCCAAAATATTATACCAAGACAAACATCAGCGCATAGGTCCTAGATCATTGTTCTCGAACAATCGATTTGGGTCTTTTCGCACATTGTGTTAGGTTTTTTCACATTTTTGAAATGGATGAACCCGACTTAAGTCAGATACCCAAAATTCTAGGACCTTTTATAACTTTCGACCACAGCCCCCGTTAGGTGATCATCAGCTATATTGAACTGGCCTGATGCCGAGAAGGACTTACGTTGGCCGGAGATTTGTGGAGAGGAGTCAGATTTGTAGAGATTTGTTGATACTTTTGTTCTGACCTAGGAAAATGGTTGACCACAATGCTTCAGCATGATTTATCATCTTGGACACGTGAGAAGATGGATGCATTGTGAAAATATGGTTTGAATGTGAGATCTCTTAAAGGTCTTTACTGCATTGTATAGATGTAGAAATTATGGAATATACTTGATAATTAAACATAAAGTGATCAGGCACCATTCATATTTCTCTTTCCATACCCCAGAATTATTACATCATACTCAGGAAAGAACCTTCACGGAGATTCCTCATCCTACCTGTTCTTGAATCAGTGTATAAAAAAGGCTTCACATAAGAATACCAAAACTGGTGCTAGTAAAATGCCTACATGATAAAGAGATAGAGTTTCAACCACTAAGAATTACCCTTTCCTGTATCCCATCGCCATCGGTTTCCAAGCCTCCAAAAAAAGAGAATTCAGAACTGCCGATTCCGTTGTCCAGTAAAGCGCTCTTGCTGTTCAGTTTGAGCTGCTTACAACTTCTTATACCTTGAAATAGTCGATGAATTAGCCTGAAAGTATATTCAAAGATATCAGTTCATTAGAATAAATTTTTATTTATGATTAAACTTGTTTCTGTTGGCATTTTAAACTAATTACAGATACCCTGAAAGAGTTCAGAGGTGAGCGTCAATATCTTCAAACTCCATTCTTGGGAGCTATTAAGAGAGCAGCTCCGGACATTGAGCTTACAATATAGTATTTGAATTGGGAGCTAGAGCATTCATACTAACAAACAGGAGAACTGGAGAAGCAATTTCCAACACTTTACTTTGCAGACAGACTATGGCATACTCTAAGCAATAAACAACCAATCATACTTTTCTTCTTCTTCTTCAAATTGATGATGCTCCTGATTTCTTGATGCCCTAAACCTTCAAACACGACCACCAAATCATGGGCAGAAGCATCAGTTAATCTCAGCCGTGTGTTCTTGCTCAAATACTTGGCAAAATACTACCACAAATAGAGCGAGGTACACCAAGTACTCACTGTAGGAGGAGTTGCCAAAATTCATCTTCATCCTGCTGTCAAGAATCCAATCTAACCGATACCCTTTCATGATTCACCGCGTAAAAAATTTCAATCTTTACCCATCAAAAGAGAATGAGAAAGATGACTAAATTTATGAACTGTATAGACTCTGCTAAAGTAACATTACTTAAGCGAGCATCAAACGATGTATGTCACCGGGAGCATGTAAGGTTTTCGCCATCTGTGGGAGTCGAACCCACAACTGCAAGATTGAAAACCATGTGCTCTTCCTTTTGAACTAAGACAGCATTACTATTTCCAATGTACGTGTGAAATCTGACAAATTATATGAGCTCACTTAAGGTTAGCCATCTGGGTTTGCTTATCATAATTTATATGCGGTGCAGGGTTTATTGAAGTTGTAGATGATAACTGATTCCATTTGTTTTCAAATGTCGCGGTCATCGTGGATCGCTCTAAAAAAAAAACTCAAATTGATGACTCTGGGATTACAACAGATAAGTTAAAAGATAAATTATGTGGATTTAATACCTCTTTGTTGCTCTTGTTGCGTCTTCTGTTGCACTTAAAGTTGATGGCCGTTTCTCCTCGACTTTAACCCAATACAATTCATTGACAACTTCACTCTTGCCTATCAGAGCAGAAGCAGGATCAGCACTTACAGAGATCTTCAAAAGGTTGCCTGATTATTTTCCACATGTATATTCATAAGTGGTAATATTCACTTGTAGCACGATACTAAGGGAAATATACACTGTTAAAGTTTTTACACAAAAGACTATTGTTATATCGCTTAAACGTTATCTGAGAACACAAAAGACTATTGTTAGTTTACGTTCAGTGATTTAAACAGCATACATAAACTCAAGAACTGACCGTCAGTAGATGTTTTAGTCATAACAGCATCCGTTCCTCCGCCCATCGAGTCTCCTTGAATAGACACATAGCCTTCCATAGTTTTTGCGACACAGCTTATAAAGTTAAATACCAATCATCAACACAACATTAAGCACAATGTTAAGGCATATGCATCGTCTATGAATTAGCCACAGCAGTAATAAAATCATCATCTGTTTATAAGGTTCAAAATATACCACCACTTCCCATGCACGAAACCCTTGGAAGGTTACTCTGACGCCCTTCCACATTAGAGCACAGGTATACATATAGGCTGCAGTACACAATTATAGCACGAATATCGTCTAATATTGGAACAACTTCTGAGCACACAAAAGACTTGTGTTAGTTAACACTATTGACTATTGGCCTAAACAAATAACGAATCAACGTCCGCGAATTGGTTGGGTACAATACACACAGCTTATCATGATTGGGTATATAAAATCGAGAATTTACTGTTAGTAGTTGGTTCAATTATAAGGGCATCTGCTGTACCATCCATTGAATCTTCTTGGACATATGCGTACCCTTCATTGTTTTAGCATACGGTCAATAACATTAAGTGAACAAATTTTTTTCTGGTAAGAATTTATCCAAAGCTTGTGGATATTAATACCAAACATCAACAAAGCATTAAGTACAATGTTTTGATTTAAACGGCATACGTAAAGTCAGGAACATACCATTGGTAGCTAGCCTCGTGATAGCAGCATTTGTTTCTCCATGATTCGACTCCTTTTGAATATTTTGTGTGCTTCCATTGATCCAGCAATCGAACCAAAAGAAAAACAGTTGCTACTCTTGGCAAATGTCTTTTCAATATACTACATTCCTTGTGGTGATTCTGCAAGAAAAATATTGATAGGTGTCTGTTATCACGCATACAGTCAGCAAGCTTGAAATTAAATGATAGAGAATCCCGACGTTCCACTTGTTGACTAAAAAATTGACATGTTCTAATTCCATAACAAATCTTATTAAAGGCGGTGAATGGTACACAATCAATTAGTGATATCCGCAGGACCAAACTTTGAGAGAGGGAGCAAGGGCCTGTTGATAGTAAGAAAATTAGTTGTTAGCAATATGTTTCTTGTAGTTTCTTCATATCCAGATTCTGAATTTGGATTGTTATTAAAAACCATATGTTCTGAATTTCTACAACAAACCAAATATATAAAGACTAAATGACTTTGATCAAAAAATATATAAAGACTAAATGAGTTTGATCAAAAACTACAGTCAAGGTAGAATGCGGATGCAATGCAAGAGAATACTCTTCAATCTTTCCGAATTCAATTTAATGTAGCATCCAAAATCATGAGAAACTCAATTTTGGGAATGAGAAGATTCAGAAGAAGTACCTGTTTGAGACAGTAACCTTAACATCTTTTCTGCCAACAGAATTCGATGATTTTAACTTTCAAATCCATATTACTAATCTCTAGATTACATAGCAAATCTGAAACACGTATCAAGACAGTGGTTGTCTTCATACAACTCAATAGCTAGATTGCAAAGAAAAAAAAAAACACACGATACAATAACTAATTTGAGACCGAAAAAAGTGTTTGGCTATGATCTCACCCAGAGAAAGGATTGTTTTCATGAAGAGTTCCAATAAACGGCATCTAAAGCAGCTCCTCCATTAGCTCCTGCTATTCAAAGAAACAATCAGAACCAAACAGAACAAAGATTTTTAGAGGCTTAAAGATAAGTGCATCAAGATAAATATCTTGCATTGTAATCAAGATATTGTTATCCTCAAACTCATATAGGTATTTACACAGCCCTCGGATTCATTTCCAGTTTTTTATGTGCTTGAAGTGAGGAAGCAAAGTTACACAGGTCTTTACAGTGTGATGTACCACCATCTGACTTGTTAAAATTACTAAGCAAAGTTAGGTTTATCCATCAATCAGATCAGGTTCCTACTAAACAATAACAGAATCAATGATACAATTACCAAACACAATGAGAAGATTACCTGTATCTTTTATCAAAGCTGGAAATATCTCCATATCCGTTTGTGTTGATGTTCAAGTAACACCCTCTCCTTGGAGAACTAATTCATCGGTGCCTATACTTTATATAATCCAACAAAAGAACAAAATTAAGATTTAGTTCACTCAAAGTTTATCAAACAATTATTTAGGTTGAACCCCAATCAAAACAAAGAAAATGCGCAACAGCAGCTCCCTTTCTTTCTTGTGCTGTCTCTTGTAATTGATGTCTAATATTGGAACAAATTCACCATTAACTTGAACCCAAAATCTCTCTTTCCCTTCAATTAGACTCATACACACACAGCCACACAAAATCTAGCCATCTTAATATCTTAATCCCTGACAACGGTATCTTGAAACAATGGCGGCAACACCACCTTTCTCTCGGAATTGGTACACAGCATCTACACCAGCTCAACAGTTGAACCCATTCCTGAAAGGGAGGAAAATGAAGGAATTAATTTGCTTGAATCAATCCGAGAAACTCAGGAATTAAGATAAACGTCATCCCCTTCTTTTATTACTTTTTGAATTGTGAACGGACTGATTCTTCTTACATGGAACATTCGTTAATAGGAGGGAATTCAATTAACCACTCACAAATCACGACGCAATGGAACATTCTTCTATTTCTTTTTGATAATTCTATAAAGCTTCAGATAAATAGATGTTGTTGCAGGTCTTTTTCTTGTATCCCTTGTTGCTCGACTCCTGGATTCCCAATACTCTGTTCTTGTAGAAAATGAGAATAAAGAAACAGAAATCATTCAATACCTCAAAAATTGAAGAACCCTAAATTCAATTTCTACCCCATGCATCAAATTAACAGAATTAACCATCGGGAAGAATTTGATCACAGATAAAATAAATCAAAACAAAGAAAAAAAAGAAAAAAAAAAGAGCATTAGAGTATCAATAGCGTTACCTCGATTCTGTACATAAGAGTTCTCTTTCATCCTGAATGGAAATTGTAAACTCGTGATCTGTATACTGTCATCCATAGACTCTCTTCTCCTGTTTCCCTCTTCTTAAATTGCTTACAATGGTTTCTGTCTCGCCCATCCATTTTGGCAGGGTACTGAGCTTACGAAGAGCTTGAACCTGTTACAGGAATCATCTGCAGATCAACTTCAAATAAGTGAACATCGAACCCACGGCACTTGAGATTACCATTACCCTTGGCTCATCCACATAGCTCACATCAATTTTAGCACACATCCATTATGAGAGAGAGACCTCAGGCTCAATGCCAACTACAACAGCTCTAGCAACCCAATTAATGCCCACATTAATATCCTGATCAATGAAACAAACAGATCATAATACAGTAATCTAACTACATTATCAACTCACTAATTAGACACCCCTGAGTAATCTTCTTCATAATACAATCCAATGCAAGATTTCCAATGATATATGGCAATAAGAAAATAGATTATCTTTCATTATGCTAGGTAAGAATATAACTGAACCTCATAACATACCCCAAAAAAATCAGCAGTGTTTCGCTAAGCTTGCGGAAGTCGAACTATGTACATAATTTCAAACTTACACGCTGGAACCAATTAATCATTCATTAATACATTAGTATGGCGTGACATAATGAGAGTTTAATAACCACATCAAAATACCCTAATCCGAAAAACAAAAGAGAGTTTAATAACCGCATCTGCAAAATCAATTGCTAGGCATGTTGACATATTGCACCTGCAAAATCAATGGTTAGGCTTGTTGACACATTGCACCTGCAAAATCAAAATTCTTGTTAGGATTGTTGACAAATTGCAGCTGCAAAATCAAAGTTTTTGTTCCGAATTACTTCTACGGCATCAATATTAGGTTCAACCTTTTGTCGATTTTCGGAAGGTTGTCGGAAACTACAACCTAAAACCCGAGGCAATAGATGTGCCAGTAAATTTGATCACTCAATGTTTAGAGTTTTTAATTAGTCAGATCATAGTAGCCGGGACCTACGGCCCCGGCCGTGAAGAACAACCACATAGTAGAGTGTTTAATTAGTCGGATCACAGTATCTGGGACCTACGGCCCCAGCCTTGAAGAACGACCGCATAGTAACGTGTGTAATTAGTCTGATCATAGTAGCGTGTTTAATTAGTCTTAGAAAAATGCAGAGATCACTCACCTCAGCATCAAGAAGAGTTCTTATGAACTGGTAATTCTTCCCACTTTTCTCCCCTTTGCGTCAACTGAGTATAAAGACCCATCAATTGTCCTTGGAACTTGAGACTACTTGGGGCTCACTGCAACAGCACAGTTCACCCTGTTACTACGTTAGTCCCAAACAAAACAGAAGAACAAAATGAAAACTTGGCATATCTAGTAGTAAAGCCATCTAAACCTTCTCAGTTATGAGACTTGGTCGTATGCAATTAGAAAATATTCCAGTCAACCAAAAAAATAAACGAACCTTGAGACAAAAGAGAAGAAGGATAGTTTGGTTGTACCCTGCATACAAACCTTCTTTGTTTACTTCGCCATACCATTAATACATGAGCAAATGACGGGTTCCTGCACATCTATATGTTCCATAGAGGATTGAAATTATTTGACATTAATCCAGTGGTGTTGCTCTTGAATTGAAATTATTTGACATAAATCCAGTGGTGATGCTAAAGAAAGACTACTTAATGAAATATATGAACTAAAGAAATATATGAACTAAAGAAAGACTACTTAATGCTAAAGAAATATATGAACTAAAGAAAGACTACTTAATGAAAATAAACACAGTCTTCCCATACTGAGATGATTGCTGGTACAGTATAGATCCAACATTCCTAACACTCCTCTCATAGCTTGTTTTTAACTGATATTGTGTTAGTATTTATACACCTAAAACTA
>JAJJMA010266102.1:0-11461 GCA_023529015.1 Papaver nudicaule | reverse complement strand
CTCGACCAGTTTGGAAATAACAACAACACGAACAGATAGGTTCAACAGTTTAATTCAGTTCAAGTATAATCAATCTATCTTATCGATAATTGGTTAACTCTTCTCATTCAGCATTCAATATCTAGTGAGAACTGAATATCCATTCTTATTTAGCAACTATATCATCAACATCACAGAAAATCATAGCAATTCTCTGATCTCATCTTTCTCTGCTTCCCTCCCTAAACCAACCCTATATCCTCTTCTTGTAACTGAAGCAATACTCGAATGGCCATTTCTTGGTTTAGGCGAGTCTTGTTCGATCTTGACCTCTCGAATTCCATTACAATCTTTTATTACATCATCATACTTCACACTTTACCCCTCAGATTCTCTTTATTGTTTTACACCTAAAACAATCGTTAATTTAGTGCTTCGACGAAGATTCTCGAATTATTCTGATACTCCAGTAGGAATAATACAAGATCGTCAGGTTTTGTGCATCTCCGAAGATTATCAACTTATATACTGTGAGTCAGAAACTTCGTGCGAACACAAAACCACTCCCTAATTTTCCATACTCTACGCCAGTATCTTCCCGGGAACACTGAGCATACCCATTTATGGCAAATCTAAGGTAGAATCTTTAAAGAAACCTTAAACATGTCCATTTTTGGCAAATTCGAGTAAGAATCTTTGTCTCAACACCAAACCACTCCCTAATTTGCCATACTCTAAGCCAGGATCCTCCAGGGAAGACTGAGCCTACCCATTTATGGCAAATTTAAGGTAAAATCTTCAAAATTTAAAGAACTCCGACGATGTCTATGACTACTTATCTATCCTGGTGGATACTAATCCGTCTCGTGAACCACAAACAACTGCAGTCGAGATAAGGTTTTACTTTACCTGCGTAGCTTGGGGTCTACATTCGTTCTATAAGAACGCTTGTGGACATTATTTCAATTTTTAGAAAGTCAAATGTTGTACAAATGATTGGCTGAATTCCTTTTTCGGAAAGTTGTATGATTGGGTGGAAAAAATCAATATTATCAATTTACTATTTTACCCTCATGAGGGTCCACCATGTTATGGTGTTTTTACCTGCAAAAACAAGTGTACCGTCTCTGGGTACTTTCGTAGTGCTCGGAGATCAAAGTCGAACAAGGCAAGCCTAAACCACGGATGGCCGTTCCCACCTTGCTTCGGTCACAGAGAGGATAGAGGTTGGTCTAGGGAGGGAAACAGCGAAGAAACTTGAGATCAGGTTGAAGATGAGTTTTTGGGTGTTTGAGTTCAAGATTCCCGTCGTGAAGTCGACTGGAAATCTCAAGGCTAGAACGAGTTTAGATTCTCAGGTGTTTTTCTCTGAGGCTTTGCGTTTTCTGGATATTCTCGGTGTTCGAGTTGTTCTGAACGTTCTGCCTTGGAAGATAGAGGAAGCCTCTATTTATAGTTTGAACTCTCCCTGATCTCTCGACAGAGAAGGTGGACGTCGTGGAGGAATGGAGGAGTGGAGGACATGCGTTGGTTTCCGTAACTGCCTGAGTTGTGTGGAACATGCCCACTCGTGCCATCTTCCCGTAACTGCCCACTATCTCCATCAGTTTCTTTCAACTGTCGTAGACCGCCAGACCAATACCCCTAAAGTTATCCCCCCGTGTGATGTTTTGATGTCTCGAGTGAGTGATACGCGGATATTGCATAGTTGAGTTGAGTAGAGTCGTATGACTAAGTGTTGCGTAGTTGCTTTGAACCAGGCAGTATTGCGTGGCTAGCGCCATGGCCTTTTGGCCAAGGCAAAACCTCTTGTGGTGCCATGAATATGGCGCCATGGCTCATGGCCGTGTTTTGGACATGCCATGTATCTTGTGGCGCCATGAATATGGCTCCATGGCCTTTTGGCCAAGGCAAACTATCTTGTGGCGCCATGAATATGGCGCCATGGTCCATGGCCGTGTTTTGGACTGCCATGTATCTTGTGGCGCCATGAATATGGTGCCATGGCCTTTTGGCCAAGGAATAATCTTGTGGCGCCATGAATATGGCGCCATGGCCTTTTGGCCAAGGAATAATCTTGTGGCGCCATGAATATGGCGCCATGGCCTTTTGGCCAAGGAATAATTTTGTGGCGCCATGAATATGGCGCCATGGCCCATGGCCGTGTCTTGGACATGCCATGTATCTTGTGGCGTCATGAATATGGCGCCATGGCCTTTAGGCCAAGGCATAATCCTTGTGGCGCCATGAATATGGCGCCATGGCTTTGGCATCTGGCCAAGCTTAGCTTCGCGGCATCCTGTGCCTTAGTCGTGGTGTGCGTGCTTACGCTACAACCCGTTTTGAAGTCATGGCATGCTTATCCATGGTACGCTAGACCACCCTGAATTTGGGATTGGGTCCGCTTAGGCCTTTTTAGGCTGGTGTATGCTTCTCAGAGAGCTCTGGGCCGGCCTGGAGCTTCGATATTTCTGAGGTTTGCACCAAGACTCGTGTATTGAGTCGTATTTTAAGAGGAAATCCATGAGGATACGTCTCTGTTGATCTTTCACTGTGTACCATCAAGCGAGGTCTGGCTCTGAGCTGATCGATGGGTTTAATATGTTGGTGAGATCATTGATACTGCTCTATGATATTACCTTCCCCACCGGAGTTATAAGAGAGAGCTCATAGAGGGTTTAGCTTCATGGAACGGATTGCGCCCTGAGCTATAAAGATGAGCCTGAATAGGCGACTGTCTTTAATAAGACATGGTTTCGAGAGTGTTTTGACAATTTTGCCCCTCTCTCATTTTTTTTCACCATCTACATATGGTATCTTAGTTTTGTAAACGGATCTTTTTAGGTAACTTCAATACTTTAATCAACCATAATTTGGGTCCCACTTGTACTTGAGATGGGTGGTGGTTTAGTAAAAAGTGTACTCCCATAAAATGATGGCTATTGTGAAAAGCACCTCATTTCGTAGTTTGCTTGATGTTCATGGAAACAGGAGACCAAGAGTGCCGCCAAGAAGACGAATGTGAATGTAATGCTTTAACCTGACTGAATGAAACTGAAATTTACAGGTCACTTCTGTCAGTGAACAAAGTTATGGGCTGTCCTTCTTGGTGTTGTTAGTAAATTAGTCGGGTGCTGTTAGTTTTCTGTTTTGTTTCTCTCTTGTTTCTCCCTTCTGTCAGTGAACAAATTTGTTTGAAATTTTTGTCTCGAATTTTTGTATCATTGTTTTGTCTGCAATTTTAACTTAAATGTTGGCCGGATTTTGGCCGGTCGGCCGGATTTTGCTCCAAAGGCTGAAAATCATATTTACAGTGAAGATAAGTCAACATCAAAGGCTTGTCTGTCATCATGATGTAAGCATGAGTAAATTTTTGAATCACACCATTTCCCTCTGAAAATCACTCAATCAAATTAAACATTCAAATTCATAAACTGCAACTTTCCATTAAATCAAACTTTTGATTCAGACTTCATCAAAACTTAAAAAGACAAATTCAATACATAAACTGCAACTTTCCATTAAAGCTTCAAGGCTATTTACAACCCAAAAAATTAATTACATCAAAAGATCCATTCCATTATAAATCAAAAGCTTAAAAACCACATTCACAAGATATCTTCCCTGAACCCCAAAATACCAAAATATCTCCCCTCATTTCCATTCAAAATTTTCCCAGGTAATTTTTTTGCAGGCTACTTCGCATCATAGCCAATTACCAACATCCATTTCCTTATAACTTCCCCAAAAAAACCACTCACTTTCAACCATAAAAACAGAACAAAGTATAAACAAGAGAAAGAGAGAAAGACAAACTACTACCTGTCGTCTCCAAGAGGAATTTTCTTTCAAGCTTCAGTTGAAGCCTCTCTTGAAGATAGATTGCAAAATTTGGATGCATGGATTCCTGAATTTGGTCTGCTACGAGGGAATTCAATCATCCTCGTCACCGTCTTCATCATCACCATCGCTCATATCCTCGGCATCGTCTTCATCATCACCATCGCTCGTATCCCCGGCACTGTCTTCACTCGATTCATCAGTTGATTCATCAGAGATCTCATCGTCTTCACTTATCTCGCCCAATATATCATAAAAATCCTCAGGATCAATGTACTCATCATCCGAAGAGGCTGGGGTTCCATATCCATTGTTGCTGGGTTTCATGTCTTCATCTGTATCTTTCTCACTCTCCTCTTCAGAATCCTCAGTTTCATCCTCCTCCCCTGACAAGTATTCATTCATGGTCCTGGAAAAAAATGCTTGGGTACTGGTGCTTCTCCTTCCAGTAGAGCCGGAATAACCTCTCCCTTTGAAGTTTCTCATTCCTTTTTTCCTCTGAAGTCTTCTTCACTCTCTTCTCTCTGGCATTTGGTGGAACCTCTTCTTCACTATCTTCTTCTGTCTCGCTTCTACGGGTTTTCCAATAAGCATCTGCATCACCACCTGTTTTTCTTATCTTCCTTGCTTCTACCTTAGTCAGCCACTTCTCAAACTCTGCAGCATTTTCTCTCATTCTCTGCAGAAATTGCTCTCTTGGTCTCCTTTTTTCAAGCTTTGTTTCAATTTCTGTCAGATTTTTCTCTACATCTCCTACTAGTCTTTGCATCTCGATGACACTGAGACTGAATGCTAATTCTCTCACAAATCTGTAGTAAGTATCATTTTCTCCTCCGGGGTTTGCCATTTAATTTCCTAAATATTCTCCTAAATTTTCTCCAAATTTTTCTCTCCAAAATCTCAATTGCTCTTGACTAGAGATTTTATAGCCGATCTTATCAAAAGTCGTGTCTCTCTGGAAAACTCTACACACCCCACGCGTTCCAGCATGCACCATAGCCACATCTCAAGTCTAATCGCACACTCAACCGTAATTTTTACTCTCTTGAAAACTCTACAAATTTTACTTGCGGTGGTTATCAAAAGTAATTTAATTTTTCATTGATAGCATATACTACTTGGATTGTCATTACCCGATCAAAAAGATTAAAAACGCATATGTCATTGTAGTACATTGGTAAAGTCGTTGGATGATGACACCGACGACCTGAGTTCGAATCGTCTGCACCGGGGTGGGGGGATTTTCCTTTATTTCTTTGCCTAGCTACCCTGACTTGTGGGTAAGTGGGCTTCGGTCCAACTTAAATATAACCTTTACAATTCAAAAAAAAAATTTGAATATGCCATCCCTTGATAGCCACAATCTAGGGATGGCTTATGGCACCCTAGTGCTTGCTCTAAGTTATCTAAAAAATCTTCCATTTAAAGTTAAACTGATTGTTATTATAGGATTAGTAATTATGAGAATTAATAAGAAATTTTTAGGATCCTTTTATAAAAGGAATGTGACTTATGGCTTCTTTTTTCTTTTAGGGTTACAAAGGAATAAAGAAAGAAGAGATGGTAAACAAGTTATGTTTTCTTTAATCTTTCACATATTTATTTTAGGGTTACAAAAAAAAATTATAAAAAGAATGTGACTTCTTTTTATTTTAGGCACAGAGGAATATGTTTGCAAAAAAAAAAAAAAAAAAAACGCAGCAAACAAAATTGAATAAAAACAAGAAGCAAAATGGGTTCGATTAAAGAGCCTAAAATCAGGGGACAAATCTCACGATATCTAATAAATCTAAATTTCTATAACTGATTTATATGTTTGTAGGGTGTTGAGAGTTGGTTTGTACATAGTATTTCTCAATAACATTATTTTGAAGAGGTGTGGTGTGATAGCAATAAGGGGGTGGCTTTTTATGACTAGTAAGCAGGGGGTGGAAACATACAAGAAACCCAACCAAGGTCAGCCTATTTGAGCCATCAAGCAACCTCTACCCACTAGCGTGTGCCAAGAGACCTGAAAAGACACAGAAAACCCGATTAAGTTAAATTGCATGTCACAAAATACTGGTGGCGCTTCATTAAAGGCCTTAATGTTAGTACTTTGACACGTGATAGAAGAGTAGGTTTCTAGAAAGGGAAAAAGGTTATGGGAAATGCTAACGTAATGATTTTGCATGAGCAATTGCGTATGGAAATGGTACAGATTATCAGAAAGTTTAAATCGACGTGTCACCACCACACTTAAATGGCCATAAATTAGTGACGAAACTTCCCCGACTATAAAGGTTCATAAAGCCAAGAAACTGATTAAGAAAATCCCTAATCAGAGAAAATCCCAAATTAGAACAAATATAGGAAACCAGAGAGTGATTGTGAGATGGCCAGCAATTTAGCCAAACCCCAGAATCCAAAAGAAGAATCCTCTTAAGCATTAATTGGTACAGCGGATCTGCAACCATTTTATTTTTACCGAGTGTTTTTTTTTATGGTCACATTGATGCACATGATCGCAAGTAATTCTCCCTGATCCATAGGTCATGTTTGGACAATTAGGGAAATATTTTACCTTTTCCCAATTAGGCAGTATATTTGCAAAATCCAAACTCACTTTTGGATATGGAAAGATTTTTGGGTATGTAGTACTAAAGAATATTCTGCCCGATCAAAAAGATGAAAAAAGGTTATCATTCCATCATACTAGTATGTCTTATTAACAGAGGTCATTTTCAGTTAGAGTGGGTAACATTACCTCAAAGCTATTCAGGTGATCCTAATGGGTGATCGGGGTTGGATTGATTAGTGATGTTTACCTGAACTAGTAGTAGTGATCAAACAAGGGGTAATATAGGATTTACTCTAAAAATAGGCTAGGCCAGTAGTGATGTACTTGGGAAACATGACCGTCGTAGAGTCTGAATTTGGATTATTGCATGACCGTGCATGTTTAAGACTAGCCGGTTGATTCAACTACAAAAGCCCACATGTAAAGATTGATCAATTCCCAATGCCAAGCATTACCCCTTTCACACTTCATCATTCTCTCTAGCTTGATTTGCAATGACATTAAAACTCAACCAATATAAAATAATCCGTGTATGCTTGATGATGATTGATCAAGTCCCAGTGCCAAGCATTACCCCTTTGTACGAAAAAAAGAGCGAAAAAATGGTATAAGGTCTCGGAATATTCAAGTATGAATAATATGATACATCGTTAGGTTTCGTGTTTCGGCCCAACTTAATTATTAGAATATGAATAATATGAGAAACATCTCAAGTTTCGTGCTTCGACGAAGATTCCAAACCTTCAGTATGAATATAATATGAGAAAAATCGATTAGTTTGGTGCTTTGGCGGAAATTTCCAACTTCTTGGTATACTCAAGTAGGTTTTAATATGAGAAACATCGTCAGGTTTCGTGTTTCGGTGAAGATTCCCATACTTCTTGGAATACTGAAACATCTCTCAAGTTTCGTGCTTCGACGAAGATTCCAAACCTCAAGTATGAATATAATATGAGAAAAATCGATTAGTTTGGAAATCTCCAACTTCTTCGAATACTCAAGTAGAAATAATATGAGAAACATCGTCAGGTTTCGTGTTTCGGCGAAGATTCCCAACTTCTTGGAATACGAATAATAAGAGAAACATCTTCAAGTTTCGTGCTTCGACAAAGATTCCAAACCTCCAGTATGAATATAATATGAGAAAAATCAATTAGTTTGGTGTTTCAGTGAAGATTCCCAACTTCTTCGAATACTCCAGAAGGAATAATATGAGAAAAAATCGTTAGGTTTCGTGTTCCGGCGAAGATTCCCAACTTCTAGGAATACTCCAGTATAAGCAATTGGACGCACTATTCCATGTTTTTTCATAATTGACAAGATTGCCCTTTTGAGCAAGCGGACGAACTATGTTGTCGTATTCGTCAAAAATTAATACTCCCTCCGTCCCACATAAATTGAGCTAGTTCCATTTTCATTTTAGCTTAGACTAATTTATCTAGGTTAGATATTACTAGTAAATTATCTTTATTAAATACTTATTTGAATTCATATAGGTTATGCCATGGAAAGTATACAATGTTTACGAATAATGATTGGAATTAGTAATTTGTTGTCTAAGTATAAAAAACGAACTGGACTTTCAATTTCGTTCAATCTTTCATATCTTCTTACAGAATTCGATGGTGAATTTGGGCATATTACTTCTTTTATGGAAGCATCATATCTTCACGGAGAGTATCCATCAAGATGGTCCTAAACCATCAGAAGATTTCAATTCTCCTTTCAATCTACATATATTTAGTACAGAATTTTGTTTGAATACTCCGTATTATGTAATTATATTTTATTATGAATGAAGTTTGGGGTTTCATCCCCCTCACTCTACAAAAAAAAAAAGGCTACATGTTATTCTAGTCAAAATTGATATTTTGGTGGGAAAAAATATCGATATTTTTGGGGAAAAAATGCCCCAAATTTATGGAGATAACCACCACAATATTCTCTCTGATTTATTATTGGCTAGAAATCTAAAAATTCGGGAAACTAACCACGTTGAATACAAGAAGGCAAGAAATCTAGAACTTTGAGCAAAGAAAAATCTAAAACCCAAATGTTGAAAACTTATATCTCAATTCCATTCACTAATCATCAAATTTGTTACTATTACAAAAAAAAAATCATTTAACTATCATTAATAATCTTAAACATAGTCCTAACATAAGAATCCCCTTTTCTCTCCAATCTTCATTCATTATCATCATCAACATCATCACCGGTTTCCAGTGCCCGTCGTAGGGTGTCTTGAATCATATTCACTTGGTCTCGAAGTTGATGCACTTGTCGAAAAAGGACGATAACATCACGGTCAGAAGGACAGCTGCATCGACCCGCCCCACGAACCTTCCACGAGATGTTCATTAACATGAATCGTTGTAGACTCCCGCTCCCGCAAGCGATAATAATGTGCTCGCTTCCTCATGCAGATTATAAACAACCCAAGTTTAGGTTGAATAACTACTGAATCGATCCTAAATTCATTCTCTAGAACATTCTTGACGGAATTGCATTGGACATCTTTAGAACCAATTGCAAAATACTGGAAACAATAAGATATGCAGTTCATTTTCTTTGAAAAAGTGATTAATATTCTCGATCAAAAAAAAAAGTGATTATTATAAAACAGCATATGACCTTAAATAGGAAAACTTGAACTAGCAAACGTGTATCTCGCACGAGCATAAAAAGTAAATTAGATAAAGGTTATCAGCTCATTCCATATCTCGGATTATTCTATTGTCGCTTTTAGATATGATGAAGATCCTTAAGAAATAGGGGAGTCAAGGGATTTTAGATATGATTTGTTAAGTTTGTTATGTTAGGAATTTTTTGATAAAGATTATACACTCAGTCCATATCTCTCATTATCTTTATTGCCGGTTTTAGATATGATGAAGATCCTTAAAATAGATGAGTCAAGGGATGTTAGATATGATTTGTTAAGTTTGTTATGTTTGGAGATTATGTGTATCGATATATACTCTTAGCCCTATATATATTCTCATTCTATCTCGTATTCTCCTTGCAGCCGCTTTTAATAAAAATAAAAATTACGAGTCAAATAAAAATGGTTTGTCCGCGTGTATGAGCATATATTTAGAGATATGGAATTTGACGTATTTGGTTGATTTGAAGATGTGAAATACCGGAAAATTAGGTAAATGATGTGAACCTAAGAAAATTAGGGTTTCCATTAATAAATAAATAGTGATTTAAGACGTAGAAAATATTACACCACCATACACCCAAGAAATCGAGAGTCACAAAAATGAGTTCAGACATCCCAAGAAGGCCAAGGATTGTAAGGCTAGAACCAAAAAGGTTAAGGATCACCATTACCATCAATGGTGTTGCTCCGGTTCCTGGTATACCGGTTAGTGCTGAAGTTCATATTGATGTTGGCAATGGGTCTATCCCTAAAGATGTTGATATTGGTGGTGATGAAGATTTGGTTCCTGTAAAAACAACTATTCCTGCTGAAGTTCATATTGATGTTCCTGATGTTCCTGAGAATGCCCACGTGATTGACCATAACGTTGTTGCTGGTGTTGAGATTGTTGCCGATGCTCCCATTCCTGTGAATGAGAATAAGCCTTCTGATGATGTTGTGCCTGGAATACCGGTAATACCCGAGCAGCCAATACCTATAGAAGAGATAAGTAGTGGAACTACACCCGAAGTTCCACCAGAGCCCGCCATCAAAAGAAGTTTTTGGATGATTGAATAGACAATTTTTTTTTATGTTTTGATTATGTTTCTAGATATTTTTTGTTTGGTTGAAAACCAGCCATCCTTGTTTTCGTTTTCCCTTGCTATTTTGTTTAGGTGAATGATGAAGAAGTAAAAAAATTATATGTTCTTGGAGGTGCTCATTCGTTTCAATATATATGATTGTTTTTCTTGCTTACTTAACCGCTTCACTCGTATTAATCAACTTTTACTTGTATTGAGTCAACACTGTTACCACGATTCAAGCATTCTTAATGTTTCCATACATTTCAATGTTTCATATGCTTAATTTCTGTCAAAACATTACTTATTCATTTGTAGCAAAAACTATTTATTATGGCGTTGCCCATTAACATGTCCCATGAGTTTGAGATATACTGAGATTACTCCTACTTCAAATTAAACCAATCTCGGGCCAGGAATTTCAATAATTAAAAATCTTATTGTAAGGATTCCACAAACCATTACATTTCATTACTAGTATCAGTTAAGTAACCATAATCTCTACCTTCGTCGTTGTCATCCTCCAAATCATCATTATCCTCCAGATCATCATTATCAGAGTCCTCTGAATTTTCTATTTCCTCATAGTCTTCCTCTCCATTCCAGTTTGAGTGTATCTTTTTTGGCTTGCGTAGATTCAGCCAAAGAGTCCCACCAGCCTTTTTCCAAAGAAACTTCTTGTATAATTTAACCTCTTCTTCCTTTGATTTTTGTATGGCGGCCTTCCACAATTCATACTCAGGTCTATTCTCTTGCCTTTTTCTCGCTTCAATCTCTCTCAGGAAGAACCCTACCAAGGCAAAGATTCAAGTTCTTCTCTCGACAATTTTTGTGATAAAAAACGAATATTATCATAACTTAGTTTTGTTTTCTTCTTGCTAACTTCTCCTTTTGCCATTTTTCTCTAGGGTTTCAGGTATCCGTATCACTCTATTTTCTTAGATTTTTTTTCTTCGGTTTATCTTGGGAGGAAATGATGAAGCTGTGTAGGTGTTTTTTTCCCTTATATGCAGAAATTAGGGTTATCACCAATTAAACGCCCTACATGCCATCGTTCGAATTTAGTAACCGCTTCAGATGGTCTGGACCACAAGGGATGTACTGAGCCACTATAGGCATTTTCGAAGATAAAATATATATATCATGCCAAAAGATATTTGTATTTAAAAAAATGGCATGCCAAAAATAATTAGATACTTCTGTCTAATTCCCAATTAGATGCTTTTAGAGTAGAAGATTTTGTGAGAAGATATATATACATCATTCCATTATTTTTATGAAATTTATATATAGTCAAAAATGCAAAAAAAAAAAGGCCAATTACATCCAAAATAAATTCATTTCAAGTAT
>JAJJMA010266068.1:0-12928 GCA_023529015.1 Papaver nudicaule | reverse complement strand
GTATACGTAGGTATTTTATCGTATAGGCTAGGGATATGGACCATGCTCGAGCCAGACCTTAGGCCATCCACGCCACTAGCAAGGGAGAGGTATACACGGTCATCATCTTGGCCTATGGCCTAAGCCTAACCTCGCCAACACTTTGGCCTTTCTCTCGTGGCCTAGCTTAGCCCGCCATTAACTTTGGCCATCATCTTCTTGGCCTAAGCCTTGCCCCGCCTAAGCCTAGTCACGCTGTCCACATTCCTTGGCTCTTGGCCTAAGCTTAACCCCGCCAAAGCCTAATCTCGCCATTGTCCTTCCTTGGCTTGTGGCCTAGCTTAGCTCCCGCCTAGCTTAGCCCGCCATTAGCTTTGGCCATTACCCTCTTGGCCTAAGCCTAGTCCCACCTAGCTATAGCCCCGCCAATGCTTCACGCCCTAATCTTGGATATCCACGTTTCTTTGGCGTGCTTTGGCACTTAGGTGCCCACGCCACCTCCTTGGCCTAATTATGGGTACCCATACTATTTCCCTGGCCTAATCTTGGAGCCCCATGACTTTGCCTTGGCCAAATCTTGGAGGCCCAAAGTCAGGGCGCGGCTAAATCTTGGGGGCCTTATGGTTATCCCCGACTTGTGCTCACGAAGAGCCATGGTATTTTCTTCTCTCACGGGCTCTAGTTGCCCCCTTGGGACTAGAATATATTCTTCTCTAGCCTCCCCTCTACTTATGGGTCCCACTGATCCAAATCCTAGAGGATTATGGATTTTATTAAGTCCATAATACTCTAGTTTCCTAATCAAGTTCGGAAATCTGGAAGTTCAGCTCACGTATTTCCTCATGGCGTGATTTTTACAGCCCAATCCGTGAGGAATTAGGGGGCGCTTCCTTCACGAAATATTTTCCTCTGTGAGTTCCCTACAACATACTAAAAATTCAGAATTTTATCTAATATGGTCTGGCCTGGGTGATTTTACCAATGGACAACATGCAAACTGTCCAGAAATCTGAAAATAACATAAATGTTGTGGCTTATCCTTTGCGCCTTATACCTAATTTCTTAATAAGATTATTACACCATGCAATATGGCTTATTATGATTATTATGGCCTATCTTTAGGTCTTGTATTGGCAATGCTTATGCATTCTTGATGATGGCTACGCTATGATAGCATCATTCGTCTGTTTTTCCTGATTATGGACTTGCTTCTATAAATCAGTGCTATAATTCTTGATCATGGCTCATGGCTATGATCTATGTTATTTTAGACATTCATATGTCTTCATTACTCAGAGAATTGGTGCATTACATGCCACAAGCCAATTTCTCATATTTATGGCAAACTGAAAAGTCGTATTCATTTGACTGTTGCCAACAGAGAGTTGCTGAAATCCTCTCAGTCTAATTGGCGATTGCATAGCTCAATCCTTAGACTTATCTTATCTAATCTAATGGCGGTTGCTAGCTCAACCCTTAGATTTATCTCATTGGTTTAAATGGTGATTGCCCGGCTCAATCCTTAAACCAAATCTTAAAGAGATATTCAAAGCTTATCGCTTAATCTCTATCTTATCGCAAAGTCCTAAGTTTACCAAGTAATTGGTATGACTTGCACCTAGTCATCTTTGACTTAACAAATCTTAACAAATCTTACGAGAATCAAGTAAGTTACATGGGGGGATATTCTTTAGGGTTTTGGTTTGGCGGTCTACGGCACGTGTGATTGCAACGGCTCAATCACTTAACGAGGAAGAAAGCTAAGTCGTGTGAACGTTGCTGAAAAGAGGGGATGAGAAAGTGGGCGGTTCATTCTTCCCTAATATTAGGCGCAATACTTTCCCCACTTACTCCACACTCCCACTCTTCCACTTCTTCCACTTCTTACGAGATCAGTTGGAATTCTATTGCTATAAATAGGTCACTCGACCAGTTTGGAAACAACAAGTTCTCCAGCAAGAACAAACAGTTTAATTCAGTGCAAGTTCAATCAATTAATCTCATCGATAATTGATTAACTCTTCTCATTCAGCATTCAATATCTAGTGAGAACTGAATATCCAATCTTCTTTAGCAATTTAATCATCAACATCACAGAAAATCATAGCAATTCTCTGATCTCATCTTTCTCTGCTTCCCTCCCTAAACCAACCCTATTTCCTCTTCTTGTAACTGAAGCAATACTCGAACGGCCATTTCTTGGTTTAGGCGAGTCTTGTTCGATCTTGACCTCTCGAATTCATCACAATCTTTTATCATATCATCACACTTCATATTTTACCCCTCAGATTCTCTTTATTGTTTTACACCTAAAACACACGTTAGACAAGAATACGATCTCAATCGCTATTATCACTACTAAAATAGTCGACTATATTTCGAAAGAATAGAGAATGTAGAATAGAAGAATTTCCATAAAGTCATAACTCCTACTATCCTTTTGTCGATGAAGAATAATTGATGTCTTCTTTGTCTTCACAGTCTTCGTCTTCAAGGTCTCTACTACTTTGTCTATATCCCAATTCCGAAATCTAAACTCTAGTAGGCTAAATCAAGAATTGAGTTTTGACACCTAAAACTGACAACTAGCTTGACATACCAACGCTAGTGGGTTTGACCGGACAATGTCCTAACAAAGATAATCTTACTGCAAGCTCATGTGATATAAGTTAAATATGTGATGAGATCTGCGAGTTAACATGGGAATAAGCAAGATTATGAGCTTTAATAGCTCGCAGACGATTAAAATCCTACTATAAATAGCAGTTTCTTCAAGAAACAACAATATAAATGAGATTTTAACGACTAAACATGGTAACACAACAAAATACACTATGAATCCTAGCAAAACATGATGAAAAAAACAAGTTCAAACCTCTTCTAGCGCCAAAATGTAACTGTCTAAAATCCCAAGGGTGGATCTTAGATAGTACACCCAAATAATATAGACATGAGATACACACAATCATACATAACACCATGATGAAAAGTAAAGATAGAGATTAGAGATACCACAATGATAATATTTCGCCCAAGTATTATTTCCTTCCATGTTAATTCATATTAAGTAAAGTAAAGTACATCTATCACCTTGCCAAACTCTAAGGATTATCTTTAACTTCTGAACCCTAAACTCAATTCTGGGCTAAGGAGAGCAAGCAAGCTAAGTTACTTTTCATCTCTCTAAACCAGACCAAGAAATGTCCAACCCTTCAAACAGAGGGCTCTCTCGCTATTTATAGACGTTTTACATAATGAACGACAGCTAATACAGACAACGACCCTACTGGCACTTATTTGTCTTCACTCGCCGACGGATAACATCGGCGACCATACTTTTCTGTTCTATAAACATTGGCGATCGAATCTTCTTTGGATAAGGATTGCTGACGCAGCTTCCACTGAGTCAACGAGTCAGCCCTGACAATATATCCGTTATGACTCTTCTTAAATGCTCAACTACTTCTCAACCACCCCGTGGTGACGTGTCTTTATTCGCTGATTGAGGCTCCGCCATCCTTTTTCTCACATCCTCTCGCCATGTTTCTACTCGTCGTGCTACACTTCTTCCTTTGAGCACACATGTCGCTGTGAACTTTGTTGGTGATTCCATACTTCTCCGTGGTGCTCTTCCTATATGACTTCACCTCTAAGATGCTTTTATAGGGCTAAGGTAATTTCTACACTCACATGATTTTCTTGGAGCTGTCGGAAGGCAAAGACACTCCTATTGTTGTGAGGGGTGTACTCTCCCTTCTTCGGGGTTATGGTGGGCCTTCATTGCTCGCTCTACGGATTTTTTCGTTGTTGTGGCAGATGTGGTTACTTCGGGTTTCCTAGTTTCAGTTGTGCGACCTCGTTTGGTGTCAAACCTTCGTGTTGATGTTCGCAAATAAGCACCTTAGTTATAATTGTTGCCCCTTATCTTTGTGCTGGATCGTCTCGCTGTGTCTTCGAGTGTCGATTCTCTTTTTTCATGGTGGAGTTACGCGTCCATGTGTGTGCAAGAATGATCTTTGGTTTTCACTGTAGTGTCCTGTTTTTGATGATGAGATTTGTTGCCCCATAAGGAAGGCCTTCTTTTTGCTCCTCGGTCGTTCTGTAGAAATGTATGCATTCTTAGTCTTGTTGCTTATTGTACTTCCGTATGCAGTCAAGTGGAGCTTTATAACAGCTGGCTTGTCGCTTGCTTCCCCCTGGTTCTTCTCTGTCTTTGATGTCGTTCGTAGGGAACCATGATCTTTACCTTCAATGATTATTAAGAGGCTTTTCATCTCGCTTAACATGCTCACAGATTCCTTCGTTTTTATTTATCTTCATTACTGGTGATAACTTTTAGCGTACTTTTGTCTCCGTTGGGCTTGATATCTTCTGGGTGCATTTTTATCTTTGTTGGTGCTGGCGACCTTTGAGTGCATCTTCGTCTTCGTTGACCTTGGTAACTTTTGTGGGTGTCTTTGACTTTACTATTCCTGGTGGTTTTTATGGGATGTTGTAATTTTTCGTGACTATGAGTGTTTGTTGCTGGAAAGAAGAAGTTGTTGCATGTTGACTGTGTGGCATCTGGTGGTGGGCGGTTACTTCTTGTGAGAGTATAACTGCTTATCGGGAAATGGGGAGTTTTTAGAAGGTGTGGGAATCGAAGAAACCGTATTTTGGTCGTTTTATTTCCTAAACCGTAACGCCAGAGTCATTAAAGATGGTGGTTGGATGGTGATGGGAGTACCCTATAAGAAGTGTTGGTTATAGTTCTTTGCCGGTCATTGCTTAGTGTTTTTCAGAGTTTGTTCAGAATATAAAGAAAGAAACGTCAGAGAGATGGCGAATAGAGGTAAAGCACCAACGAATTGTGGCGAAAGTAGTAGGAGACAGAGAATTCGAGAAATCATGGAAAGGGAAGGAAATCATAAAGGCGGTAGATCTTCTCAAAGGGAAGGAAATCCAGAAAAAGTTATTCAAATATTTAGCCATCTCTTAGAGAGGGATGAAAGAGAAAGGGAAAGGAGAATGAGAGAATATGTCCATATGACTCTCGCCTGATTGAGATAAGGTCGTTTTTGCGCCGGCATAGTCAAGAGATTCTGTTGATGATGGGGGAGGATCTTGTTTTTCCTGAAGAGGAGGTGGCTGTAAAGATTGAAGTGAAAGAAGAATTTATCGATGTTGAGCGGACTGCTGCTAATGTCGTTCCCATTATGCCAGTTGACGATTCAGTAGTTGACTTGGAGTTGATTAACGGGTTTACGAAGACCGATATATTGTTGCTGCTCGTATCCGAAGTAGGTCTTGTAGGAACAGAGGAGTGTAATTTTTTTTTCTTTTTTTTTTTTGGTTGGAGGTGTAGGAATACTGAAGGGAAATCTTTGTGACTAATAGTCGTATTAGGGTCATATTGTCTGCACCAGCTAGTCCGAAGTCTGAGAGTAGGTGTGTTGGCGGCTTAATTTTGAAGAGTGTTCAAACTGGACGAGGTCCCGGAGTTTTTCTACGAGTTTGTAGTTTCCTCGTTAACAAAATTCTTGTGTGTACTTTACTTTATTTCAGCATTATATTTAACTTGTCATTTATAATTAAAGTATCGTACTTGGTTGTTGACATAGCCCTTCGGATCTTGTATTGAATCCCTTGTGTGAATCAATCAATGACGAAAGATATCTCGTTCTTGAGTTCTTGATTACAGGAACCGTTCAAGGTTTGACTTATAGGTGGACTAAAATAAAAGATTTATGGTGTACTCGGTACCCTCGTCATTTCATTTGGTATCAGAGCAGGCAAACACCTTAAGATCTAACAATCTGTGTTTGGCTCGATCCAACCTAAAAATACCACATACACAACTCACAAAAGATTGTTAAATGTCCGGGTTCAATTTCTCCAAGTGTTTACAAGGTATTTCCTCATGTTCATCTACCTCTACAACTCCGACTAAGATCTCTCATGATGAATCACATGAGAATCATGATCTCCGTCATGATGACAAGTGGTGATGAAACTATCTCAGAAAACGTCTTAGTAGATCCAAGCTTACTAAAGGACATAACTGAGATGAGCAAAAACCTGGTTATCTGTACTCGTGAGTTAATGTTATCCTATAAACGCGAGGAAGAACATAGTGACCAAATTGAAACTCTGACGGCTGAAAATGATCGCCTACGAGAATGCCTAAAAGAGTCTCTCTCAAACTTTGGCACTATGAATGAGGAAGCTTTAAAGATAATTACAATCTTTAAGAAAAAAATCTCTGAGCAAAGTCTAGCTTATGACCGCCTCAAATCTTCTACAGATGAGCAGATAAGGGATTTAACTAAATCTTTCAAAAGGGAGACACCATGTGCAAAATCTCAGACGACAGAATCTAATGAAGTTCATCAAACCAGACAAGCCACTGCTAAAAATATCCTTCCGGTTCCTTCAAAACGTACTTCTCCAAAACAACGGGAAACAAGATTGTTATTATCAAGTCCTGCAAGGGATCTTCTGTCACCTCCAAATCCGAGAGGAGGCGTTGTTATAAATGTGGGATAAAAGGTCATTTGAGGCTCTCATGTGGTATGAAAAGGAATAGTATCTACCAACCAAAATATTCATTGTAAGAATATGCATATCAGGAAATCTTCTCACAACACAAGATCCTGTGTTGTTAATAACACCCCTGAAATCCCTTCAACAAACGAAGTTTCTTCTCGCCTCTCTAAAGAAGATTCAAAAGGAAAATTAAGGAATAAATCTTCGGCAAGGTATATACAGGTACGGAAGGAAATCTATTCATGAAAGCACATCTTTAAGATCATTTGCATCAGTTAATGTCCCTTCATATTATGATGATAGTTCATTCTATGATAACTTCTCAAATGATGAAGTGACTCAAAAACATGTGCATAAGTTGTTTCCAAAAGATTATCTCTCTCCAGAATAGTTTCGAAAATGCTCTAAAAATCCTACTTGACCGCATTGTACATTTTTTTTTTTTATTTTCATTATACTCAGTAAATCTCAAGATATTCTTAAACCAATAAGTATTTTCGTAAAAAGGTCAATTGTTATGGTAAAAGATCTTAATTATAGTTTCGAATTTTCAAATTAGATCCTAAAAGGGGTTTCGACACTAAGTACTAGGATATTATATGATCTCAAAATCTCATGTAATAAGTTAAGATCCTCTTAGCTCCAATATATATATAGTATGTGGTTCCTATTGTTCCTTATTTCAAAAACCCATGAGTTATCTTCAAGGTTTCGAAGTAAGAGGCGGTATCAACATCGAAATGACACTTGAAAGGATCGGCTAAATCTCTCACCGAGACTAAGCTTGAGTTCTTACTTGTGAAACGAAAACTCTTGGAAGTTGTTGCAACACAAGAACGACTCATCAAGTATATGTCAGATATGAATGATAGGCTAAGCAATGAAGAACCTGATTTTATGAAAATAAAAGAGTTGAAGTATAACAGTCAAGGTGATATTGAAGTTTTACGTAGCCTTACTCCGATAAAAAGGAAGAGATTTGAAAATCTCAATTAGAAGATTCTTCTCATATAACCTATGAAATCTATCTATGTTATTCGAAACTATTATGAAATAATAAAAAATAGTATTCTATTTATTTGTAATTTTGTTATATTAAAGTTACGAATATAATAAAAACATGCATGAGATTTCGATTCGGTTCATATTCGAGAATAAATATTGAAAAATAAAAAGTTGTGTAATGTTTCAATTCCGTTTTATGAATATTTTGAAAATTAAAAATTAGAAAACTGAAAATTAAAAATATTCACGCGAAGTTTCGAATTGCAACATTTTTTATATAATATTTCCAATCGATTAACGAATAATTGTTGTAGGTTATCAAGATTATACATTTATCTCCTAGGGAGCGGATCTATATAATTGTTATTTAAATATCTTGATATCTCGGCCTCCTTATGTTTGTGGTTGTTATGTTTGTACTAATGACTTTGTACGAAGATATAAGTATAACTATGTAAGGAGGAGATTGATTTTATGCTAGTCACAATACTATTGGATTCCTTAATGTCTTATGACTGGAATTATAGTATATGCATAAATCATTGGTTTTGGAATAATCTAGTAAGACTACGGACGTGTTCGAAAACCCAAAATCAGATCTCAGTCTTTCTCTGGAAAAGATTATTGCGTTGTTCTCATGTCTGAGGGAATAACAACCAACGGGGGAGAGTTTTTTGCGAACTTGCGCTTAATAGAAGAATATTTTTAGTGGAGCGTGGTTGTGGAATATACAAGGAATATAACGCATATCTGCTTATATCTTTTATATTTCCTGACAGGTTACTTGTGCTGATTATTATATATTGTGTAACTTGTCGAAATGCTGACCCTTATGAATACAATCATTTTTATATGTTGAATCGAGTTTCTCGGAACTTGAGCATTTATCTCGAACCCAGATATTTTCGAGACCCTTTGTCAATTCTTATTCACAAAAAGGGGGAGAAATATTTATAGCTTAACTCTTTCAGTGCTTGGTCTTTGATAGTAAGCAGTGTCATATGGGGAGAAAAATGCCTGCACGTATATTGAAAAATGAATGAAAGCATTAACTAAGGGGGAGTAACACTAGTTGTTACTAATGGTTACTAGCAATGTAGACTTCACGTTGTGCTTGATAGGTGTCTAAAAACACCTCTCTAATATATTTATTGATTACACTTTCTTTGCTATTTTTCATATAAAAGGTGCATTTTACCCTAGTTTTTTTGGGGACTATGGTGATTTAATGGGGGCTGTGGTCCTCTAAAAATCGTCACGGTTTCTCTCTTTGTACTGTGACGACTTGTGAAAATCGTCACGGTTTTTGCTTTATACCGTGACGATTTTTGGAGGACCACAGTCCCCATTAAATCATCACAGCCCCCAAAAAAACCAGGCATTTTACCCTTTTGTTTGTGTTTTGTAATGATTTGGAATAAAAGGAGAAAAAGGTGTCAAAGTATTGCTAAGGGGAAGCCAAAGTGCTAAAGGGTGACCTGGACACGTGGCACAGCAGGATTGGGCAAAACAGGAAAGGCGGCTGGCGGATGTCGTCGGCAGTACGTGGCAACGTGCACGTGTCAGGCAAAAGAGAAGCTGAAGAAAGACGGCGCGACACTGGGTCCCACCTGCTGGCCTTCTGTCGGTGGCTGAAAGAAAAGTTGCTGAGGAAGAAAAGGCGACATCGCACCGTGTCGAGCAGTGGTTGGCGGAGAGAGAGAATATGACGTCGAGTCAAGGTGTCGGTGGAATTGTTCTGTTTTGATGCTTCCAAGAGCATCAAACTTGTTGTAGTGTGCTCTCATATGGTGACACATGTCCTTCTGTTGCTCGGAGCCATTGATCATAGCTGAATTACTCTATTATGTTACGACGCTTTACACCATAGCACTATTTCTTTACCTTATCATAATAATCCAAAGGTTTTTTTTGGGCTACTAGGTTTTCTTCCCTATAAACTAGTGGTAAGCCCGTGCGTTGCACGGGTTCATATGATCTGCCACAATATTAGGGACTTGGGCTATAAAAGGCCACCTTGGCACCATTTGCATTGTGCTTTAGAAAATACTAATACAATGTCATAAAACACCAAGAGAAGAAAACAACAAAAATATATTTAGAACAAACCAATACAGTGTCTTTTTCTTTAGAAACACATAAATATTTAGAAATACAAACGTTTAACCACAATTTCCACTGCATAAAACTGAATTGCCTTCATAGATGGATATGACGCGGTTTTTTCACTGATACCTGAAGTCCCAAATATTGAACATACAAACCTGAATTGCCTTTAAAGACTTCTTCCGGACGGATTTCTTAACCTATATGAATCATATTCCAAACCAACCTGCTAACATCTTAGTGGCCAGTGCTTACCCGTCAACGGCTTTTAGCAGAATTTGTTATTATAAATCATAATTCAATTCTATTGAAATGCAAAAAGATTTTATTTTTAACTTAACCCATAGTGTTATCAATTGGAAATTTTAAGAAGCATGAAATATGGAATTAACATCCAACTGAGCACCTTAAAATCCCTGCGCCATCACGACAAAATCAGACCAATATCAATTGGAACAAAATCCGTCATAAAAGGAACATCAAATTTTATTCCGTAGTAGGATCCCTTGGAGGAGTCCAAGTCATAAGCTGCAATTGAGCAGCTTGATACTGCAGTAGTATTTTTGTAAATAAAAGCCCCCAAACCCCCAACCCGTCATTCCAGTTGTAGTCGTCTTTGTTGATGCAAGCGAAGTTGTTGACAAATGATTTACACAGCCTTGTCCCTGAAATTTCATAATCATTGGTGTCACACTGCTATATCCTTTTAGCTTAGTATATTCTCATGTTTGACATAAAAATAAACTCATAGATAAATTACTTGTCATATGATCTCTATTTGTACCGAAATCAAAATAAGAAATGATGTTGCTTATGTGTTACTTGTAACTCAACAGTTTCTTCGAAAGATTGAACTCCAAAGTAGATGTTGAACAACAATTAGAAGTATCCTTCACCATGGATATTGCTGAGCTAATATTTCCATCAAAAGCATGTAAAGTTTTAGCCTATCCACATGGTAGTGCCATCTGTGGGAGTCGAACCCACAACAACATGGTTGAAAACCACGTGCTCTGCCATTTGAGCAAAGACAGCAAGTATATTTCGTTGGATTTAATATAATGGAATATGATGACATTTACATGCAAATGATCGTCGCAAGCAGAGCACTTGCCAGTTATCTTCAGAAATAAAGTTATGAGCACATTCCACCTAGTGTAGAGCTCCTTAAAGTTTATTAAACACCCCTTGAGGGACCTTTTAGGTGAGATTAATTTGTATGATTGACGATTCATAAAACTATACACAATTAAAGGAAAAACAACAAAAATATGAGTATTGAGGTTTATCACCAGTATTCAACGTGTTGTCAGCAATCATCTACATTTGTCTTTCTCCTTCCTACAATACCCTCGACAAAGATAACGGGTGCAGCAATTTCTTAGGTTCCCACAGTTTAGTTGAGTAACTGCATTCTACATTCATAAAATTCAAAGGCTAATTTATCAATTAAGATATTCTCGATAGTTAAGCTATTTTGGAGCTTCATAAACTGTAGAACCTACACCTTCTTTGACAACGCCCAACTTACTTCCACATTGAGTTGGTGCCTGCAAGCGAATATTCTAAAACATTGTAAGCGAAAGGCCGACAGTGAGAAATTAGGACCTAAAACACGGCATAGAATCTTACTCTATCACAAAGTAATGCCATAAGATTGTGATTGAAAACTAATTGAAGCTCACCCCGAATGTGCAGCCTATGATGAAGGAGTGAACCATATTTATGATGTAAACTTTCACCCATAGAGTTCTCAATGAGGTAAATTGGCTTGTTGACCATCCACATTTGAGAAACCTGATTATGGAGTAAAAGGGGGCAACAAATTAAATCATCAATTCAGATACATAAACAACATTTATCTAAACTGAACCTTAAATGCTGCTCCAAAGCATCACACGGAATAGCCTCACATTTCAGGTATGCAGCAACTTCATTGAATGTTCCAGGTAAATCCTAACTTTGTGATGTAATCAGTATAAGCATTTCCAATGAGTCACTTACTGACCTCAATTGTTAGGCCTCCAATATGCCTTATTATATGCTACCCGCACCTTCGAATCATCCCAGGCAGATGCAGAACGAATTGTTACAGACAGTGGTCCTGCAACAGAAATATTCAAGCTATGAAATGAAAAAGAAAAATAGAGATGCAAACCATGTCGATTAAAACCTTAATATATACTGATCTATGACTAAAGTTATATTCGTGAGTTTGAATACTGTGAGAAACAAAGAGAACCAAAAGAAGAAGAATCTGACTCATTGAGGTACTCATATACCTACTTTTGATTCATCAGGGCTTCAGGAACATCGTCATCAGGAAAAAAAGAGAACCACAGCAGTTCCACCTGATCAGCCAGAGATGCACACAACTAATGATTAGAACATGAATCAAAAAACACAAAAAACAATGAAAACATAGACATGAATCGAAGTAACAAAATGCAATGAAGTAATCTAAAAAAAACACAAACTGGAGCTTTTAGCTTCATCAGACCAATCACGGAAAAAAAAAGAGACTCACTAAAATCAAACAGTCAATTGTAGACCAAAATTTCTTAACCCACAAAGAAGATTAGGAAAAATTATCCAGTAACCAACACAGAATAGAAGATAAAAAATCTACAATTGCAATATAGAATATCAGAAAATCAAAACCCATAAAGCAGATAAATGCACAATCAATTTGAATCGACGAAATAGCTAGCACCAAATCTAAACATTGATACCTTTATACTGTACAGTTGATTCTCCCTTGACCCAAGTACATCCAAATTTTGCATATCTATGTAGAATCATTAGCAATATAAAAAGAAACATATTCATCAGGCAAATCAAAACAATCCAAATACTGCACATCTAATTCCCCTAGCATATTTTGCATATCTATGTAGAATCATTAACAATATAAAAAGAAACAAATTCATCAGGCAAATCAAAACAATCCAAATACTGCACATCTAATTCCCCTAGCACTTGAGTTTATTTCAAATCCATGTACCTGCAGTGTAAACCATGAAATAAAACAGTAGTAAATCACAACAACGATGAGAAAGATACAGATAGTAAATCATAACATCAATAGGAATGCACTGTTGAGCTATAATAAGGAATTGATCAATGTTGAATAGAGTTAGGGTTTACCAAATAAACATGAATACCTGTTTGAGATTACAAACCCTAAAACCGTAAATCAAATCAAATGAAGTAAAACCCAATCTTGATATTTATTCCTTCTCACCTACAAAATCAAAATCAAAACCTATAATCAAAATTAAAATCAGCTCAGAATCAATTCTTTTGTCGATTA
>JAJJMA010266053.1:0-13610 GCA_023529015.1 Papaver nudicaule | reverse complement strand
TGTGAATTTTCACAAAAGAACACCAAGTTTCTGGTGTTAAATTCTCTAGGTGTTTTAATACGAGATGTTTAGACTTTCAGTCGTTCTGTTTTCATACCAAGTTTTGTAAATCGTCTATTAGAAAGATGTATAAACTATGCAAGTCTTTCCCTCAAGAGGTGCATGATTTTCTGAGTTCTGACTTCTGTGGTAGTAATGAATCTATGTGTAATTTGTAGATTAGTAGAAATGTCTGGCCTCTTTAGGAATGCCACCGTATACTTTCTCCTATTGCACTGCTAAGTCATATTCTCTAATAAAAATCCCTAGGCTACACTGCCCGTTAAACTACCCTGAATGCTGACAACGACGAGGTTCTTTGCATGGAGAACTAGTTCGTATAACTACTACAAACTCTGTCTTCACAGTTTCCCAGTCGAATGGTAACTAGAGTTTCAAGAACGTTTTGAAGATAAGCTACGGGGTGATCTTCTTTGGAGAACGCGCGACTAGTAAATTTGATGATTCCAAGATTGAAATGTTGCTCTCTCTCGTTCGACCTCCATAACGAAAATATTCAGTTCATTCGGCTGAATCACAGCAATGAATGAGTATGTAGTAGTCGAGATCATCTTCTTGAGACTAAAGGATAAGTTCCGAAAGACAATGACGAGCAACAGTGACCATCGTTGTGACTATCAGGGTAGTTTCAATTGCTGTTGTTGTTACAAGGTTTATATGTATGTATGTATGTATGTATTAAAGGACAATTCGATGTTCAGATTAAGGATCGGGAAGGTTTACTGCCAACTCCCCTATGTTGTTACTTAGGACACTAGTATTGTTACATCTCCTACACGTATATTTGTACAATCTGCTGGAGAAATTTCTCAAGGTGGTTAAATGCTCAACCTCGTTTCTATCCTCCCTAAAGGAGCAAAAACTAGAAAATATGATTGTATGAAGGATTTGTAAAGTGGGAAACCGTTTATGATCTGGAGAGGGCTCGTGTATTTTATACCAATTGGATATGCCAGGATGATAACAATCTCGATATCGAAAAAGAAATGGATATGCTGAAGGGTTTACCTTCTGCCCTTGGAAGACAATATGATATTTCAGTATAGAAACTAGTAGTTTATGAAGAGGACAAAGACTGAATGTGCGGATCAGAAGTCGAGCAATATAGATTTAACAATGAATTGGCTTCAAAATTAGTAGTTTATGAAGAGGTCAAAGACTATCCTTGAGGAGGGTCTGCTCGAAGTGCTGCACGTAGTGGTTGAAAAGATACTGGAGAGTGAGGAGTTTAGGAAGAGATGGAACAATATTGTGAGCGATTTCATTTTTTTTTTTTTGGCTCGGTAAAGAAAGAATATATTGACACAAACACAAGGAGTACAAGAAGAGGAGCTAAAAACTAGCCCCAAACAAAACGCCCCTTACAACACCCAAGCAAAACACAAGAAAAAGAAAGAAAACAACCTTGGAAACAAACAAATCAAGGTGGTCTAATGAAAAACTGATCCCATCCTACAATAATACAAGAAGTATTACCCCATTAAAGCAACAATGATTTTTACCCCAATTAAAGCCTTGAATTTTTATGTCTCTAATAATATCAGGAACCTTTTGTGAGATTAGGACGGGGGTCAATTACCTATAGTGGACGTGTAACCATAGGAACGCCCGTTTTTGGACAAAAATTATTCATAATGACCTATAGTGGATTCCGTACGGTTTTTTTACTTAAATACCCTTTAAAACATATGACTATTATGCTAAATGGCTGGACACTAAAGTGTTTAATATTATTTTATTAATTTTTTAATATTATTTATATTTGAGTGTCCAGAGGACACCAGGAAATATTGGACATCCGGTATTTTCGTAAATAAGATGAAAACCAAAATCTGAGGTTTATAAGGTGAGATTTATTTTATTTTTGTAGAAATCTGTCAATTAGGTTTAACTTCAGAAATTAGTTTTTTTTTTTTTTATAAACAAATTAGGTGGGTATATAAATTTCCAATTTGAAGTGAAGTTTATTCGGTGAAAGTAAATTTATATTGAAATTTTCTATTTTGGTTATCTTTGATTTTTTGTTTTGGCTTAGGGTTTCATCTGGTCATTGTTTTATTTATTTTTTTCCTTTTGAAATTCAATGATTTGGTTTCTTAAGCGGTGGTCACAATGGGGAGACATATCTCAAATCTCCCCCGATGTCATGACGCCGGCATATTCATCCATTTTCCCGGTGGAATTTGCATTGGATGTATCTAGAATGAGGAATGTTGCTAGTTTTATATTAGCCATAGTCCAAGCCCGAATGTGTCGGTTCAGTTTGTGATATATGACCACCACAATGTGTTGTATCCCCATCTTCTGATTTTTGCGAAGAGAATATCCCCCCACTGAGAGAGCTCAGTCTCGATAATGGAATGACAGTGGGAGGGGGTGGGGGGTGGGAAGCTTATAATTGTTTGCATGGTTGGTGGAGCATAATGCCTTGCTGTTAACCTCTGCACAAGTGGCCTAGCAAATGTAGCTTCATTAGTCCGACAAGGAAGTGACATTAGGCTAAGACAAGGAAGGCCATTTGGTGTATGCAACATTGATTGGTCAATATTGGATGTCCGAGGATTTAGAGGTTGCCCAGCTCAAGGAGTAAATCAAGGACATAATGGAAAAGGTTAAGAGAATGACCTTGGCATTAGGCTAAAGCGCATTAGGCTAAAGCTTGGCCAAGGCTTTGGTAATGCATGAGCGGCAATGGCGCTGCCAAGAATTTGAATGTAACGACTACTTAAATCTTCTCCAATCTTTGGATCATCCACTAGAACAGCTCCTTCACACTTGTATGTTGTCGACCGTGAAGATGAAGATGACGACGCTGATATTATTGATGCATAATATATAAAATAAAACTTGCCTTTATGCAGGAGCTTTGTATCTCTGATCATGAGTCTAGGGACTTTGTTGGTAAGACTAAGGCGATCATGTTCATTGAAAAATTAGGACTACAAAGCAATGTACCAACTCCTGCATACGGACTTGAAACTTAAGATGGATTTCACTGGTAACCTTAATAAATTTCTTCTTCAATCTCTTGGGGAATGTAGCTTGACATTGTTGCTGCAACTAGCTAGGAACCAAGGTTTAAAGATTATAAGTAAAATATATCTGAACGGGCCCTTATCTTTTACTTATATATACAAGGTAAACTGATAATCATACCAAGAAGAGATTGAAGTAAACAATTACCAGTCCGAATAGGAATTTCCATTGAACTAATATTGGAAGTAAACTGATTAGTGATGGTAAATCCTGATATACCTAGAATTCTAAATTAGAATTTGTTTTTATTTGGGAGTCTTGAAAATATTTAACGGTCATTCAAAATAGGGTGCAAACAAAGGTCATTCCGGTCTCTAATCTTTCAATGTAAAAAGGGTATACAATGTCATAAGCTGAAAAATGTCGAGAGTCTGATTAGATTTTAGTGCACCTATAACGCTAGATGAACCAGAGATAGCTGCATACAGGGACGGCAAGTTAAACTCTTGTTGCAGAATATCCATCGCCAAAAGAAAGAAAAATTCAAGGTAAACTAAAAACTAGCGTGTGAGAGAAGGTTGAATTTGGAGTTGCTGTTTTTCTTTTATTCTTGCTGCGTACACGCAACACTAACATGTTGAGGATGGGTTTGTTTTCTTTTGATTCATTCTGTAGACTACGCTAAGAAGAGGATACTACTAAAAAGTTGTTGATTTTTCAATGGTGGAGCTGAAACAGCTTCACTATTGTATACATATTGTTATCGTTGTCTAAAGAGATCCCTGCCTACTTTGGAAGAAAACCCTATCTTCAGTGCACTTCTGGCACAAATACATGTCGCCCACCTGGGTGAAAATTCTTTGAGACCAAATATATAAACATCGAACTCAAAAATAGAGAATTAATGCTGAACTTAATAAACTAAACAAGCAGGAAAAGGTCTGTCATTTGAACATCTAAAGATAGATTACTCCTGGGCAGAGTAGAGCTTATAGGATGCTTACAGAGCTGCACTGGTACTAAATAAAAGGGACATGAGTAGGTCCTCTTGACCATTTGCAATCCCATAGTACCCGAAATATCTATTGTACCCGAGACGAATTGTGTGCCAAAGAGGTGCCTGAAATCAATGAAGCAAAGTGCATAAAGTTCGATTACAAGATAGTGAAACCAAGCTCTCCACAAAACTATCCGAGTCCAATCTAACAGAATTACAACTGGCACCATCGATATTCAGCAACCTAACTCTGTCATTCTTCCAGTCGTATAAACCGAAACCTCCTTTAATCTGTATCAGAATCTCACCGGTTTTAAGAGACCAATCATAGAACTTTAAGCAATAAGGATACAACGCAAGTGTTTTTTGGGTGGTGGTGAATTACCTAGTCCAAGATTTTGTCGCTCCATAATTTTGCATGACCCATACATCCACTCGAAAAGTACGGAGACCACAAACTAAGCAAAGGGAATCTCCCAACACTCTGAGATCAAAATTAGCATATGGATATAGCATTAGAATTTCTTCTGGAAATTCCATATTCATGAGCTTCTCACTGCAACTACTGCCCTGGAAAATTCGGGGGTGACCACAGTGCCCCACCAATGAAGAACTCCATTCAGAAGCAAACCTGATTCAGTAAAATACTGGTAAGGGGTGGTGTCGACTCTTCTCCATAAATCTGATCCTAACGTGTATACGTAAACTCCACCATTCTCCGCTATGCATACCAACTTGAACCTATTTATATTGCCATCGTATCCCAACCCATAAGCTTTATTAGCTGGCTTATAAAGATAGCTTGGTAGTAGAATTTTCTTACATTCCTTGGTATATGGGTTCCAAAGAATCAGTGTAGGATTTCCATTGACACTTAAGCAAAGCAAGCCATTACAAGATCCAACAAAATGCATGCGAGGATTACTTACAAACTCTCCATCCATTGGATCATCCATTAGAACAGCTCCTTCACACTTGCATGTTGTCAATAGCAACGATGATGACGTCGAAGCTGATGATATCGATGCATAATCTATGGAATAAAACATATCTTTAAAAGTCCGGGGGTTAGTATTTCTGATGATGAGTCTAGGGTTTTTGTTGGTAAAACTAAGGCGATCATGTTCATTGACAAATTCACGACTACAAATCAATGTATACCAACTCTTGCATACCGACTTGAAACGTAAGATGGATTTCACTGGTAACCTTGATAAAATATCTTTCTCAATTTCCTGGGGAATACTTGGCATCGTTGCTTCTCTTTTGCTACTTTTTTTTTTTGATACTAAGAAATTTTATTGAAGTGAGAATTAATCTTTTACAATTCTGAGGTCATCCTCTATCCAGTTTAGGATATTTGGAGGAAAAGGGTTGTAAAATTCAAAACCTCTCCTTTCATTCCTAGCCTTTTTTGCAACATTATGTGCAAAATTATTACCCATCCTATTAATACATTTGAAAAACCAGAAGCTAGCATTCTTTCTTATCGACTTTGTATCTTCTATTAGCCCTTGATTACTCCAGTGAACTTTTGATTCTCGACTATTTATAGACTCCATCACGTTGCTGCAATCTGACTCAAAAATGACTTTTTGATAGCCTTGTTCTTTGGCCCACGTAGTTGCTTCTTTGATTGCTAAACATTCCAAGTGTTCAGCTCCATGTTCTTCTTGCAGTCCATTACTGAAAAAAATTGCTTTTGCTCCTAGACAGGCACCATCCGAATTTCTGCAAGTCCAACCAATGCTTCCAATCTTTAGTTCTTTAATGAAAGAAGCGTCTGTATTGACTTTCACGTACTCTGGATCTGGAGGTATCCAAATTTTAACCTGCATACAAGCACCATTATTCAAATTGCTGGCTTGATCAGCTGCACCATACTGGTTAGTGAGTTGGTGTATTCTAACAATGGTACTAGGGAGGAAAGGTTTAATCCCTTGAAAAATTAAAGCCACCATGTCCTTCCAAATCATCCAGCTGGTACACATGAATTTGCATATATTAGCCTCATCTGCAATGTAAGGCAAATTATTTGTGTTAGTCTGTGAGCAAAACCAGCTTACAACCCAGTTATGAAAATCACCAAAATGGGAGTGAACACTAATAATATCCACACCCAAAGATATCCAAACTGAATTAGCATAACTACACTAAAAAAATAAGTGTGTTGGAGATTCAATACTAAAATTGCAGAAAGGACAGTGAGTATCTATGTCATGCTTATGCCTAGCTAATCTATCCCTAGTGGATAATATTTTTTTCAAGATTCTCCAAAGAAATAGCTGAATTCTATGAGGGATTCTTGTTTTCCAGAGCTTATTCCATATCTCTTTAGGTAGATTTTCTGCAACTGCATAATTATGAACAGATGTTGTACACAATGTGTTATATGCACTTTTAACACTGAAATTTCCTTTCCTATCTGGAGTCCATAACAGACTATCTTCCCCTGTTTCCGGAACATACATTGCCAAAATCTTTGATGCACTATCCTGTGAAAATAGAGAAAGCACAAGATCAGTATTCCAATTTCTAGTATTAGCAAAGAACAGTTCACATACCCATGTAACTAAACCTGTACTAGAAGAACCATTAAGTGGTTCAGGTGGGTTAGAGAGTCCAATAACCCATTTATCTAGCCAAATATTGATTTTAGTACCACATTTCACAGTCCAAATGTAGTGTTTCTGAATTACTTTTAGTCCAGAATGAACACTTCTCCAAATCCATGAGCAATCATCCTTTGGTTCATCGCCAACCTGCAGAAAGTGGTCAGAACCAGAATACTTTGCTTTCAACACTTTGACCCATAAAACATCAGGATCATTGCAAGCTTTCCATGCTAGCTTAGCTAACAGTTCATCATTAAATTTTTCTAAGTCTCTGAAACCTAAACCTCCTTGATTCTTAGGTTTACACATCTTTTCCCATGCAAGCAGGCACATACCATGATTATCCTTATGCCCCCACCAGAAATGGGTCTGAATAGAGTTCAATTTTGCAATAAGAGTTTATGGTATTTTGAAACAACCCATTTGATGGGTAGGCATTGCAGTGAGTACATGTTTAACCATAGTGGATCTACCAGCCTGATTAATTGACTTACCCTTCCATGTTTTGAGTCTGGTACCAAAAGATTGCATGATTGGTTTAAATGCTTTTTGTTTATCTCTGCCTAGAAGTAGTGTAACACCTAAATACTTGTCTGAGTCATCCATTGTGGTCATGTTTAATTCCTTAGCTAAATCTGATTTCCTAGATGAACTCAAATTTTTGCTGAAGTAAACACTAGATTTTGAAAAATTTAACATCTGACCTGAATGAGCTCCAAATTCATTGAGTATTTCCACTATACCTCTTATATTGTGCATGTCAGCTCTAGCAAAGATGAGAATGTCATCTGCAAACATTAAATGAGATATTGCTGGTCCACTTCTTGAAGCTTTCACTCCTGAAAAGATGTGATTACTCTCTGCAAAAGAAAAACATCTAGACAAATACTCCATAGGAATGATAAACAGATAGGGGGATAATGGATCCCCTTGTCTGAGACCTCTACTTGGTTTGAATTCCTCACATGGTGAGCCATTGAGAAGAACAGAAATTGTGGTTGTGCTAATACACTGCTCTATTAGCTTACAAAACATATCACTGAATCCAAAGTTTTTTAGTACTCCCAACAAGAAGGGCCATTCTAGTCTATCAAAGGCTTTAGAAAGGTCCAGTTTGAGAGCCATGGTTCCTCCATATCCCTCTTTGTGTTTCATAGTATGTATGAGTTCATGAGCTACAATGATATTATCATCTATAGCTCTACCTGGTACATAAGCTGCCTGAAAGGGGGAAATAATGTGTTTCAATAGAGGTTTAATTCTATTAGAACTAATCTTGGATATTACCTTATATGTGATGTTACATAGTCCAATAGGTCTGAAGTCTACAGGACTTTTTGGACCCTCACATTTAGGGATTAATGATATGTATGTTTTGTTTAGAGACTTAGGCATGTACCCACATTCAAAAAAATTCTGTACTACCTTAACAATATCTTCACCAACCAAATTCCAGTTAGAATTGTAGAATCCTGCTTGGAATCCATCAGGGCCAGGAGAGCTCCAATCTGGCATCTGCTTCACAGTGAGTGTAATTTCTTCACTTGTTGGCATGCTAAGTAATTTAGCATTCTCCTGATCTGAAATGATAGAAGGAATTACATTAAACACAGAGTCAGAAATGATAGGATTAGTAGTGGTACTTACTTGTTTGAAGTGGGAGGTAAGCACATTGCCAATATCTGTAGCATCAGTGAACCAAGTTCCAGTAGAATCACACAATGCATCAATATTTTTCCTATGCATTCTTCTATTAGCTAGAGTATGGAAATATCTAGTGTTATTGTCCATTTCAAGCATAGACTTATCCCCTGCTTTCTGTCTATAAAATTCACTTTGTATGTGAAACCAAGTATCTAATTCCTTAGTTAAACAGACAATTTTATCATGCTTTAAACTAGATGCAGGTTCTTTTTGGCAAATAAGTAATTGACCTTGTATCCTACTGATGTTTGTACCTATGTCTCCAAACTCAACTCTATTCCATTGACCAAGAATTACTCTAGTATGCTTTTGTTTTTTACCTAGCAGGTGTGCAGGTGAGCCATAATCATCTGTTTTCCATGCCAATTCTAGCTGATTGTTAAAATTGTGATGCAACATCCAGGAAGCAAAAAATTTAAAAGGTCTCCATTGCTTTCTAGGTATAGTTTCTGTGAGCAAAAGAATAGGGCAGTGATCTGACCCAGCTTGGCTCAAGTGTAACAATTTAGCATGTGGAAATTGCATACACCAATCATTATTCCCTAAAGCATAATCAATTCTAGCTTTCCTGACTCCTGTCCCATATATATTACTAGACCAGGTATAATCCCTACCTTCATAACCCAAATCCATTAAACCACATGCTTGAATTTTATTTTGCACAAATTTGTCATCATGACTATGTTGGTCTGAGCTACTTAAATGCACATTTAAATCACCTATTACAAGCCATGGTTGCAACAAATTATCACTAAGATCTTCCATAAAATCCCATTGAGTTTTTTTCATATCAGAATAAGTTGAACCATACATAAATGAAACTAGTACTTCTGATTTTGTAGGATGTACTTTTATTAAAACATGAATAATATTGTTGAAGGCAGCACACACTTCACAGGCCACTCCATCCTTCCACATAAGAATTAGTCCTCCTGCAAGACCAACCCTGTTAATACAATCATAGTTGCAATAATTCAAAGATCTTGCCACATTTATCATATCTGATTCCTCAATTTTTGTTTCAGAAAGGAAGATAATATCAGGGTCCTGAGCTTTAACTAAAAACTTCAGTTGGTCTTTAGTGAATTTTTTAGCAAGGCCTTGGACATTCCATGCTAGAAACTTCATTCTGGAAGGCAATAATAGCAACTCAGCAGAACAAAACCAAATTTTAGAGAGATTATTAGATGCAACTGGTTGTGAATGTAATAAAAAGCAGTAATGAGGATTTATCCAATAGCAGATTAAAAAGCAGGAAAATTTTTGGAAGTTATTAGATTTAAGTAAAGATTTAAAATTTGTTACCTGAACTCCCTTAGCATTTCCTACTGTCCTTCCCCTTTGAAAAACTTTGTTCACTTCCTTTGTGGCATTGTTCATTGGAGGGAGTACCATAGAATCCTTTGGGTTAGAAAGCTGATTGACTGGTTCGATTGAAGGGTTGTTATCACTCCTAGAGCGTTTCACAGATCTAGCTGGTTCATCACACACCATTTCTTCATTATCAGTTACTGATATTCTCTTTTGCTACTTGGGAATTAGGGTTTAAGGAAATCTACTAAATAATCCTTCTCAGATTTAACCGTCTCATAGTATCAAACGGGCCCTTTTACATATAATGACAGAGTTGGGCCAGTACACTAACGACCAAGCCCACTAAGGTCCAAACAATTGGGGATAATATTTTATGTGCCGTTTTTGGGACAGCAGAAATTTATTTGGGAACCATTCAAGCTGTATTTTAAGGGGTGTCTACATTAACCTACCAAAACAAAAAAAGAAGAAACATTACCGCACCCTCTGAAATTTCCTCCACCACCACCACCATCCCTGTTACTACTTAACTCTTCTTCTGCTCATCAATCACCACCACCACTTCTAACAAAATCAGTACCAAACCCTAATTCTTCAATATCACCACCAACATTAATTCTTATATCAATTCCCAAACCCTAAAAACAAAATTAATGCCAAGTTCAGTCATCCGCTGAAACTTTCTCACGCTCTCTGTGCCCTAAATTTGGGATGTAAAAAAGTGGAATTTGCTCACAAAAAACTGAGACATAAATAGCCAAACCAAACCGTAAAAAAAGAATTTGGGCCGTCAAATTTGAAAATGATGCGTAAATTAAATTTACGCCTTGGTTTGAATACCCTAACCAAGGCGTAAATTTGAACACCAAATTTGATATACTCATCAATTCGAAAAATCAAATCTATGGGTCGTAAAAATAGGTAAATTCCCCAATTCTTTTATTACGTCCAATTTTCAAATTTTACGCCCAATTTTAGACCCTTTTAGGGTCTTGTTAACTTGTGCCCTAGTATACAACTTAAGACCCATTAAACAATATTATTTCAATTTGGTTGTTGGGATTTTGCTTTGAGATATACAATTCCTTGGAAATCTGATTTGATACTCTCTAGAAATGGTTACTTCCTTTTTTACCCTTTGAACTTTATCTTATTTTATTCTAGATATATTGTTACCTTTTTCTTTGAGTTTTTATTTTTTGAAATAAAATTTAAAACAAAAATAATACGATTTTCCTTTTTATACAGGCCGCAAAGTACAATAATCTATGTCTAGCCTTCCAGAAGCGCTCTACTTGACATCCTATTAAGGTTGCCAGTAAAATCATTACTCAGGTGTAAGTGTGTTTGTAAGTCTTGGATTAAACTAATTAGTAGTCCTGATTTTGTCAAATGTCGTCTTGACTCTTGACAATGTCAAATATACTATCTTCGTTTATAGGAATATAATTCAAATCAAACCTCTCTTGATTCAAATCGATCGCATATTTGTTCTTCAACGAAATCATCTATTTGATCTTCACTTTCTTCTTCCATTGGCATTTCATTCAAATCCAAACATGGTCTTGATATACCACGATTAACTTCATCCCTATTATGATTGTGATCTCCTTCCATGTTGCTCCTAAAATCGAGTTTAAAAGAAAAACGATCACCGATCTATTTTCCATAAAATAATTGTATACAATGTAAGAAGCAAAAATTATAATGAAATCTAATGAATCAGTAAATAAGATTTACCTTAGTAAGTGTAAATAAGATTTGCCTCAGTAAGTAAGATTTATATTGAGATAAAAAGGAATCAAAGAGAACAGAGAAATTGAAGGAGAAAAATAAGGAGGAAGGGAATAAGAAACCTATCTATGCTCAGTGGCGGAGCCAGGAAGTTGAGGCTGTGGGGGCGACATTTTGCGCCTAAAGCGCAGGTACAAAAATTATTGCAGGTACAGTACCTAAGACGTGTATTGAGCCATAATTGAAGAGAAGAAAGTGAAGAAAGTTGTACCTTATTTGCTGAGGAGGCTTGACTGCATTGGATCGTGTTTCGCCAAGATTATGAACCAGCATACCTTAATTTATACCTGCAGAGAAATCAATTGTCAACAAAGTTCCAAAAAAAACTTTGAAACACTGACATATAGAGAACAGTCATTACCTGCACACTTTGGGAAAGAAACTTTGACCATATCACTTGCACTTATTACAAACAAGTTCACAGAGTTTACTAAACTTCTGTGGTCGGGAAGAAGTCAAATATCTTTCACTCAACTTTACATATTACCCATCAGATATGCCCCTACAGTTAAACTTATTTACGAAAATACTAAGCCTATATTAGATATTTATGAGAATCTTGTGGGGTCTAGAGACCCCACATGTCTCTGCACACCTCCGCCGCTGTCTATGCTTAAAGCAATATTTTGTGAGTGGGATTGGAATTGAGAACGTCAAAATATGGTTCATTGGTTCTCAAATCTGCCCGATATAAATATGGCAAGCCCGTGCCCCATCTAGATATGGACCTAGTTTAGTTGGGACTGTGGAAATTGTGTATTGACTTTTTGCAATTGCCTTTCTCCAAGACACTTTATAGTCATAAATTTTTACGTTTCCAACAAAAATGGCGCAAAAAAAAAACAATGAAGGGAGTTTACCGCCAAAGAGAAAAGGAAATCATTTTATCTTGTTTTAAATTTATTTCAAAAAATAAAAACTCAAAGAAAAAGGTAACAATATATCTAGAATAAAATAAGATAAAGTTCAAAGTGTAAAGAAGGAAGTAACCATTTCTAGAGAGTAACAAATCAGATTTCCAAAGAATTGTATATCTCAAAACAAAATCCCAACAACCAAAGTGAAATAATATTTGTTTAATGGGTCTTAAGTTGTATACTAGGGCACAAGTTAACAAGACCCTTTTAGCGTCCCAAATTTTTTTACGCCCCAATATTTTTTACACCCCAGATTTGGATATGGAGTTTTGTATTTTTCTTTTGAATAACCCTATTTTGTTTTTGGACCGCAGTCTCAAAGAAAATCAGCAGTCTCAAAAACAGCGCATAATATTTTACTTATAATCAAGTAAAAAGTCAAAAAGTTAATATGGAAATTATCACAATCCAAAATGACGTCTAAAAGAATGACTACGTTGCTATACTTGACCTTAGCTAATTGATTCAGTGGACTTAACGAACAATTTCCTGGAACATCTGCACTTGGGGTTTGACCATCTTATACACTATTGAAGAGGTGAAGCCAAATAAGAGCAAGTGATGGTACACTTGTAAATTTGTCTCATCTGTATTAATATTTTTGCCCCACAAGATGGGATTTTTTTTTCACCCCCTTTTATTTTCAATGCGCATGTGTTTTGGGTAGCAAGTTCCCTTTTAGTAACACTCACTCACTCATTCTCTGTTTTGGCTATTCCTGTGTTGCAGTGCAGGTTAACCTTTACAGTGGTGTAAGTTAAGCTAAGTCTGTTTTGTCATGTGTGAAGTGTGTGTGTGCCAGCCTGTGTGAGTCACATGTGTGCCAGCCTGTGTGTGTGTGTGCTGAGTATGTGACAGCCTGTGTGAGTGTCACGTGTGGATTGACTAAGTCTATCTCAGTTCAATAATTTGATATAAATGTTTACTCACTCGGTCTGTAATCTTTATGTCTGAGATTCATCTCATTTCATTAATGAAATCTTCATCTGTGCAACTATGGTATCAGAGCCATAGCTCTGCTTCACAGCTTCAATCGATCCTTTAATGACGATTTCTTTTTCTACATAATCTTTACTTCTGAATTCTTTCAAGAAGTCAATTTTTTAGTTTGTTTTCCTGCACAGATTTGAAATCTTGATTTCATTTGCTTCTCAGACAAATCTTTTTCTCTCACAGTTTTCTTGTGGATGATCCAAGAGTTTCCTTCATCATCTACAATGGAAAATCCCACTG
>JAJJMA010266052.1:0-17487 GCA_023529015.1 Papaver nudicaule | reverse complement strand
TGTAATTTGTGTGACCAGAGTTTCAAACTTACTTTATGGACACTTTAATTCTGCTCGCACTTTTCGAGTATTTTTGATGTGATGTCTGCTAACATTTTTCGAGTATTTTTGATCTGACAACATCACATTCACAACCACCAATATGTTGAATGGTCGGTTGTGATGATACTTCGTATTTTCAAATGGTTGATTGTGATGCAAGGGTTTGTTTACCTGATGTGTCATTTCACTACTGTTTTTCAATTTTATCTTTGGTCTCTTTATTTCTTATTAAAATTTGGGCCTGTATCTTATCTCTGCAGTCTGTAGGCGCATCCCTGGTGCATAACACTCTTGTAAGCAACAATAAAAAAGTTACAAAACAAACTTTATATTTCGTGGCTTCCGCAGCTAACACTGGTTTTTCTCAACAAAAATAGTGTTACTCAGTCCAATACCATGTATACTCGTTATGAAATACAATTAGAACAAAAAATGGCAAGAAAAAACAAACAAAACAAAATGTGAAAGAATTGCTACAAATGACATCAAGAAAAGAATTTCATGTAATCACAGAGGGAATCCTTCCCTGTTCAACAGCTTTGCATGGTTTCTTGTTTTCTTTCTACGTGTAGTCCCCGAAAACTGCTTGACGCTTGCAAGCAAATAATGATGAGGAAGAAGTTTTAACCGATTCATTCTCTGCCTAAAACAAAATCAAGTACTTCTGTCACTTTTAAAACGCAACCCTACTTGCCAAACCAATCTGTGATTTGGATCATGCAAGTATATGTGAATTACTGATTGATGTGAGGTATTTGTGACAGTGCAAAGATAACCCTACTACTTCGAAAAAATTACCTCGGATTCTTCCTCGCAGAAGTGATATATACTATTTTAAACAAGTCACTTTTTCCAGAAAGGCTTTTGGCAAACTAGTAACCGCTGGTCATTATCATTCTGCAGTTCAATGACCCGTGCTTCCCACCTGATTTGTGTAGCAAGAGAACGTGCATTCTCTATAGCTTGAAATTTATCACGTAAGACAACCCACCCCTAACAGCCATAAAACACCTTATTAAAATCACAATGAAACCAAAGATCTATGAAAAGCACCCTTCAAACAAAAAATTGCATGTTGTTCATGCAAAACACATGAAATCTCGATAACAAAAATGCTTAAGATTAAAACCAATAAAATTGCTGGAGAAAAATGCAACAAACTTTATTTAGGGAAGTTTAGAGCTGAAGAACGAAAAACGAGCTAACCCAAGTGATTTACCTCCGGGCGCAGAATACGGTCCATTTCCAAGAATAAATCTGAAACTTCACATTTTTCTGACTTGTAGTATGTAAGGAGCCCATTCGCATGAAGCATGTCATATGTTCTGGGGTATGTGGGAAACGGTTCACACCTGTGCACAATTAATGAGGTTTTATCAGCTCTTTTAACACTAGAACTCTACAAGGAGTACTAACTCATTGTTTTCAGCAAGGAATTTTGGACTAAAGCTGGTAAAGGTCCTACGGGAGAAAGAACCTATCTACTGGAAAGGTGTCCCGCACATATGAAGCATGCAACTACGAGTTGAGGATGTAAAACTCAAAGCCCTTTTGGGCAAGGGAGCTCCTTTTCTTTCAAAGAAAAAAAAAACTCTAATCAATAATTACATGATGGCACAAGGGAGGGACAATAGAGTCAATGTGCTTATACTTCGTGTCACTGTTTAAGGCATATTTTTATACATCTTCAAAGGCCTCAAGATTAATAGGCATCAAATATTCAAAAGGACAACCTAGAGGATCCTGCACAATAATACTGGGTTAAAAGTAACAGCGATCTTACCAATCGTGCAGAACACCCGCAAAACCACGATCAAGTATGATTGAAAGAGTATTTGCACTCCTAATTGGGACAACATTCATAACCCAAGCTGACTTTTTTTCCTCTAGAAGTGCAGCATTTAGGCCTCCGTAATGAGCATTCATGTCCATCACATTGCGTATCATGTTAAACGGAGGTAATGGGTCTTCATCACCTGGTCTCTTTGGATGGTCGGAAAAGATCAAAGGCGTCAACAATGACCAATAGTTCCTCAGAGCAGATCTCCAAAGTTCCGAGTCCTCTTGAAAATCGTCAGGCTGTATTCCTGCACGAATACATGAAAATCAATACACTAAAACAGCACCAGTGTAATGCTCTAACCACCCATATAGATTATCTAAGAAAGAAGACGTCCGGGAGTATTCAAATTTATGGTTACAAGTACTGGAACACTAAACTCACAAAAAGCACTCTGTTTCAGAACGATACTTTCCATGAACTTCAAGCTCGACTGAGCTCAACTGTGAACCGGTAGACCTGTTTTGTATGGGGATCCAGCGTTTGCTAGTAGTTCCACTTAAACACGATCGGAGAGGTTGATAATAAGACTGACCATCAAAATCTGCTTTGCAAATTGGAGGTATTTTACCCTCCTTGCTACATTTGAAAACAGAAAGTTTCACATAAATTATATTTTGCATTGAACATTGGTTCCAAAAACTATGACAAAGTGGAACTACTAGAGAATAAAAGAAGAAATTATTCAGTAGTGTACTTACCGAGATGCATAACATTGAACATCTGCAGTTTTCTGCCAAACAAAAGTCTCTTCTTGCTGAGCCAATAGACTCCAGCAGATACTTTCAGTAAACTCCTCAAGCGGTGTGGACACAGTCACCTTTTTTACACTCAGTGAACCTCCTTGAGGATTAGTTGTAGGTGATGTTAAAACAAAGTAACCTCCAGGCTTGAGCAAGCGGTCAACTTCAATTAGAAATGCCCCATCTGTTTCACAGCACACTGTCAGCTTGAAGATAGTATAACACAGATGTCGTGACTAATTGTTTCAACAAGAGTTGACTAAAAAATCCTTGTGCTATCTTAGTTCTTACCCCAGTATTACATATACCTGTTGATTTTTAATCTAAAGCTTGATTTTAAAGTACATTCTCACTTAGGATCCAACATGGTAGACAACATGTGCTTCCAAGTGTTACATAAGAATACTATTGTTCAAACAAACACTAGTTTATTAAAGCATTAGAGATTCAGCTATTAATATGGATGATACAGAAAATGTAAGGCAATGACTAGTACCAGGCCAGCATGACACCGGGACTGCTCATGTGAAGCCATTTTTGGAGTCAAAGAGCTCCGTGCGGCAACAGAGATGTTCACAAAGATCCTAGAGATCTATGATATGACGACAGGTATCCACAGTAAGTTGATGAAAGTTAATTCAATATCTCCACAAATGTCCCCAGTTAGTTAGTCTAGCAATTGGGTGTAGATACCATAACTCATCATTGGATACTAGGTTTCCTAAATGCACATGTTTTAGTGACGATTCAACATAGTATTCCTGCAGCCCTGTGTTTATGTAAAATGGAACTAAGACATTATAATACACTGGTGGAGCTTTATTCTCTTATTCTGAAACCGAGTATGGTTTTCTTGTCTGATAAAAGCTTTGCACTAGAAATTGGTAAGCTCGATGACTAGATTTTCTGTACTGCTGCAGACACTTCATATGATTCTAGTTACAAGTATTGCACATGAACTATATAGATTCATCTAAAAGGAGCCCATAAAATACAAGATTGTTTCAGTAATAACCCATCATCAAGATGGCATGCTTTGCTTTTCGACATCAGTCTTAAGATAGTAAGGGAACCACAGAAATAGCTTAACAGTTAATCCGGAGGAAAATAAAAGCACCGTAAGTAATAAAAAAGTTCTTCCATTCTATACCACTCTGAAATTTGAGAGGCGTGGAGAGGAAAACTATGAAATTAGACTCAGTTAAGAGACAGAGAATTGCCTAATAGGCTAAAACGAAACAACTCAAGATGTACCTTTCTTGTCCCATGTGATTCCACACTGGGCGCAATGAACCATGTCAAACGACAATGATGGATACGGTAACTGTTTAGAAATGAAGTCACCGATCATAGCTGGAAGACCTCTTTCAAGAGCCAGTTGGACTTGACTCCCGAACACTTCATATGCCGCAATACAGACAGTCATTAGCTTTAGTGACAGCAAATGAGCTCCAAAGCTACCGAATCCACAACCAATATCAAGTACAGTTTGCACCTGTATATAGGTATCAAAAGAGTATTAAATCACCAAAACATACAAGAAAGTCCCTGCCCGTAAATTAAGAAAAGTGGAATATTTTGTTATCAGCTACAAAGGTAATCTTGATAAGTATCTAAGAAATTGATAGGCCATCAGGGATTCAAGGGAGAAAAAAGTCTGAAAATAAAGACTTACTCCAGCTTGGTGAAATTCGGAGTCACTCCCCAAACCTATCATCTCTGCGACCTGGCGAGAGTAATCTTTCACACCATCAATGTTCATACCATCCTCGGAATGAAAAGCAATTTGGTTCTCTTCTAATAACATCAATCTACAAAGTATCACAAAGAAACAATCAAGTGTCAAGCCGAACCATCTTTTAATCTTTAAAATATCTTATACAGCTTAACTCTCTCTCTCTCTCTCTCTCACTAAGTTATATCGGGGGAAATCAGTACGACAGGTACTTTACTAGTTGTCTCATTTTTCTTATGGTAAAGAATGAAACAAAAAAAATAAAATAAATAAACTGGTGAAGAAATGCACCTTTTGGTCATGCTTCCAGAAGAGAGGAACTGGTCTTTGGTTATCTTGACATTGCCACTCCATATAACATCCTTCCCAGCTGGCCATCTCAAAGGTATCTTATAATCCTTGGGAGGACGAACCAAACAACGCTGTCCCACAGACGAAACCTCACAATGCCGATCGAACTCTTCTCCATCGTGAAACCCAGCTAACAAATTCGCCGATACATTATAACAAGGCACATAATTCTCTCTATCCTTACCACACAACTCAAACTCTCTTGTATTAGTTATCCCTAACGAAAGCGACCGTATCTCCAAGAAATCACTCACCGCTTGCTCTTTTAACCTCCTGTAGTTACTATAATAATCCGGTATCGCAGACGTACTCAAATTGTCTAAACTCTTCGAAGAAGTAGATCCTAAAACTACGATGATTACCACGACGCAGACAAAACACAGTAACAACAAACTGAGGGGCGGTGTCTGTCTACGGTGGCCAGAATTGACAATGTGTTGGTTCGACGAAGAGCTTCTCATGTCCAAATTTATTGAATAATAATTCTCAACCTACACTTTCTAAGTAAAAACAAAGAATCTACTATTCTCTTAGCCTGGAGGATATCATATGAAGTGCCCAACATAGAGATCTGAAACTATTTCTACCTTGACAATCAAGAATCAGATCAATAATACTAACAACGAGCATCGAAACAGCGTATCGCCCGTGAATTCGAGTACTATACTACTAGTATGATTCAAAGTCAGAAAATCTTCAATGTGTGACAAATTTCAAGTTAATCAAAGATTCCATCCAAAATGTGTCAATGTGTCAGACAATAAAACCTGAAAAATGCAGATAACAAGATCCAATTTACAAATTGATGAATGTAGGAATCAGGGAAATGAGATCTTTGTGGAATTCAAGATCAGATCCAGTATCAAATTCAAGGAAACAAAGACAAATTCAAAGGATCTAAGGTAAAATTCATACATACCGAGAAGAAGTTCGTTGCAGAGTGTAATAATTCCAACTGTTTTGAATGAAAGAGAGAGAGAGAGGGGAGATCTTGGTGAGTGAGAGAGAGAAAACACAATAATAATGGTTTTAGCTGTTGCTGTTAATGAATGTGAACTGGATCGGTCCGGGGGGGGGATCTGATTTTGCGGAAATTCGTTTCTTTCTAACACGACACACAAAAGAGAGAAATGATTGATTGAATGTCTTTATAGCCGAGTCTGATTGAATCGGTACAGGGAGTAATGATATTGGGGGCCATCCCTGTTCACCTAGACATACCAGTTTTAGGTTTGTTGGGTGCACAAAATCTATCACTTTCAAAAGTTTAATATTTCATCTCATGCTACTAGATTCTACCGATGTTTTTTTTTCTTTTTTTTTTTTGGTTTTTACAGTGGGTAAAAACATATTTAATAGTCTAACTATTGATAGTGCTATGACCCGCAAGCGTAAGAAATATCTAGATAAGTGTAGAGCATGTAGGTACGGGTTTGGCACTTTGGCTTTCACTACTCTTAGTGAGTTAGGCGAGGAAACTGTGGACTTTCTGAAACGGTTAAAGAACTACGTGGCCAGCCACGATGCGATTGCCAAAGGTGATAATTTTCTTTTTCATAGATTATGTATTGTTATTCAAAAAGGTGTTGGTGCTCAGCTTGTCGCTAGGCTACCAACTAACTTCGTGTAATTTCTCTTCCCGTTAGTAATTGAACATTTCTATCGCACAATAGTCTAACTAGACATTTTATAGGGGCTATGGTAGGTGTCACACCCTAAAGTGCATTTTGTAAATTCCGATCACAAGTGATAGAGTGACTGAGAGATTATCTCGATGGATAATCCCGACTCTAATAGATGGTGGGATGCAGTCCACCATTTCTATTAGAGGCGGTCAGTTAATCATTTTTTGAATTTCGATAGTGTATAACCTGACAACAGAGTGGTTCAGTGAGCATAATTCATGAACTCGTGCTTTAACCTTATAAGTTAATACTAGCTTTATGTTTGTTGGGGTTGCCTTGGCAAAAAAAAACTATCACTTGCAAAGTTAATTTTTTGATCTCTATCGATACGTTGTTTGGCAACCACTTTAAAAGTTATTGTCCGACTCAACTAAGTCGAAAAGACAGAAGTAAGTTTGTTAACGTTGTTTTTACAAAAAACGTTAACAAACAAACACTTTCACAAAGAAGATTCAATATTGAGATCATCCAAATCAAGCCCCCTACTGATCCCAATTGTATCGGTCACAAAGTCTCTTAGCCTTTGGATTTTGTGTTTGTGAAAGTGTTAGTGAGCCTATCACAATTGTTTTCCAAATTTTGATAGAGTTATAACTCGAGTGGTTCGGTGATATAATTCATCCATTCGAATTTCAACCTTATAAGTTAATACTGGTTTTATGTTTGTTGGGGTTGCCTTGGCACAAAGCCTGTCACTTTCAAAGTTGATACTTTGATCCCTACTGATACGTTGTTGTTTAGCATCCACTTTAGAAGTTATTGTTCGACTCAAATAAGCCGAAAGACAGAAGTAAGTTTGGTAGCGTTGTTTCTTAATGATTTCTAGAAGTAAAAAAGTTGGTTTTTTCTGATGAGAGTTGGATAACCTTTAGAAGTTGTTTTTAAATTCTGGAAGCAAAAAAAGACAAAGACAGGAGTTAGTTTGGCAGCGCAATTTCCTAATGATTTCTGAAAGCTGAAAAGTTAATTTTTTTCTGAAGCAAAACCTTTTTGCTTCTGACTTTTATGATTGACTTCTTCTTCTGATATCCAAACGCAAAGCGACCTATAAGCAAGTCAATGGTTATTGAATAGTCGAATGACTATTACACGACGTAATGACATCATTAGCTAAACTTAAAGATATGCTAATTAATAAAATAATGTAATTGACCAATTAATAGTACCATTAGATAGATCTAAAAAGTTACGAGTTAATCAGATGTGGGACGAGGAAGATACGGCACTCGGAAAACTGAGTCAAAACTTGACATCCCTTAGTAATTCTTAAGAGTCAAATGTGTAAAGAATATCCCTTAGTAATCTTGCTGAGATTATATTAATAAAACCTATTATAAGATTAAGTTGATATCTAAGTAGATTAATTAAATAATATTTATAATATAATATAAATCAGTTTATATTTTGAAACGTATTTTCTCTTAAGTTAAGTTGTTGTTGCTGGTTTTACAGAGAATAAGAGTGAGTTGTGAAGAAAAGGAAAATAAAATATTTTTGCCTCTGACTTCTGGAATTGATTGTTGGAATTAAATTTTGCTTCTGGTTACCAAACGCGCTCTAAGCGTTACAGTTTGGGTAAGAAAAACCGTTCTATAATGTAACAAAACAGTTACAATGGTTCTTGTAGGCAATGTATAGTGAGTCTTTGTTCTCGGTCTTGCTCGGTTAAAACCATGACATCTTGGCAGTTTATCACGGTGAAATTTTTGGGTAAAATCTCAGAGATTTTTTTAAAAAAATTTAATAATATAACATGTACACCAAGCATGCCAATTCTTTCACATGTTAAGTTTGTATATCAATCATATTGATGAATTGCATACCATCTATTTGCTGGTTGTAATAGAGGATTCTAGTTTATCTACGTGTTTTTGTGTAGTGACATTGGCTTGGTAACTCTGTAAATTATCAATAAAAGAATTTCTTCTTGTGAATCGTATTTTTTCTCTAAAAGCTTATGAAGTTCTAATATTTGAACTCTTTGTTTAAGCCCTCGTAATTCATATCCTTGACTTGGTTAACTTCGAACTGAAGTTCACTTACTGAAGGTTTTGATTTAGCATGACGATTCTCTACCCTTGCTAGTATATCCTTAAAGCTATAAGGTGTACGTAGAAGTCATTGTTTTGGTTTTTTCTATTTTTGGTATACTCTTAGCTACTTCAATATATCGTTCCAAAGCTGCTCACTTTGATTCTGGATCCTCGATGTTATCAATCAATTCAAATATCGATTTTTCATCATTATAAGAACATTAATTCATAATCCTTACATTTGCTTGTGGAAACAATTCTGACAAGATCAATCTTCAGAGCACTTATCTTCATCTAATCCAGAAGAGTCTCTGAAGATTTATCCTTAGTGAAATCCTCTTCAGCATTGTCTGATGGCTCAGAGTCCATTAACAAAACTTGTTCTAGTTGATGCATAAGACCCTCATCTATATTGAACTCATTAATTATTATTTTTGTGCGGCATTTGTTTTTATAACGTCCGACATTTCCACCCTTACAACCAGAAGTTGTTTTTTTAGTAGAATATTGTTTATTCTTTTTTTTTTTTGTCAAATTTGATCTATTAGATCTTACCGGGTATCTAGTGAACTTTCTAGATCGACGGATAGGCGGTGCGGCACATTTCTTCATAAACAGTAAGGCCGATGTTATTGTAGCATATCGCAATTGTTCGCAGAAATCCCCTAATTCTTGTTGTTTAGTTATTTTATTTTTCTGCAACTGCCTATATAATTTTATATCTGAACATGACGCCAATCCTTCAAATACAATCTCTGAAGATAATTGACCAAAATTATAATCCTAATATTGAATTCGACCGTAACTACTTTTAGTCTATTTCTAACCCTTTCAGCAAACAAATGTGGTAACCCTGAAATAATTTTTTTTTCTTTCCGAAAATCAGAAGTAGAGTAACAATATTCTTTGCTAAATAATTTAGACCAGAAGACATCTTTGTATCATCTATAATGAAATGAGAGAGGGTCTTTTAAATAGTCCCTTAATGAATCCGTTTGGGGCAAGTTTTTGGGATTAGTGTGAGAGATTACTCCCAATAAGGAAAGAGAAAGAGTGAGAGAGAGAAAGAGTCATACCTCTGTGACTCGGGTTGTAGGGGCATAAAGTCATCGAAGACACATGTCAGCATCCTAAAGAGAAAGCAGGATAAAGGGAAGGAGTACGATGCATGGAATACATCCCAGAAAATATTGTATGTCAGTGTGTTGTCTTAATCGAATATCTCAAAAAGCGCGCACGAGATCGAAGACAGCGAGTAGGACTTCGAAGAAGACGATTCGATATACATCTTCGATAGCATCATCGAAGATACCTCATCGAAGGAGGTGTAAACTAACTCTAGCCTTGATGACCCTCTCAAAGAAAACTGACTTACTTGACAACCTCTGACACCCACGATTGTATATTTGTATTATTAGATGTCTTCCACCCTTATATTTTGTACTATAAAAAGCGAGTTCGAGCTCTGTTGTAAGGGTTGGATTTTTTGGTAAGACTAGAGACCTTTTGAGAGAGACTAGGTTAGTAAATGTTTAATTTCCTCTGGTCTTAAAGCTCATAATCTCTTTCGTCATGTCTTTTGGTCATCGAGTAGTGCTTGATAGCACCTCGATGTATGATTTTGTACCAAAACAACACCTAAATCTTTCTACTTATGGTTTCATCTAATGGATGTTGGGTATAAGATCTCTAGTCATATTTTATACCGACACATTTTGACGTTAGAAACCGGGACTGATTAAAATGTCTTAGGTTTGCCTATGCTTTGTTGGTTTTTCAAAATTTTCAGATTTTGTTTTCTTAGGGTAAGTTCATGTACTTAATCTTTCCACTTTTTACTTAAAACAGCTCCACCACCTTAAGTATCTAAAGATTTTGAGCTTTGAACTGCTATGGAATTTCGAGCAGATCACCATATCTATAGATCGATTTTTTCAAGGAATTCAAGATTTGAAACACAAAGATCTAATCAAGATCCACTCACTTTTTTAAGATCTTTCATGAAGAATGAAAAAAATTTGTTTTCAAAATTTTTTTGTTTTGAAATAGTAGTTTTGATTTCGAGTTCATCATAATTATGTAAAATACCCTTAGATCCTCTTTATCCTCATTTTGCTAAAATCATCTAATAGAGTAATTTTAGGGTTTGTCTCTCCAAAGATATTTTAGGAAAGTAAGAAAGAACTATTTGAAACACATCCTTTTTCGGTAAGTTACTTAAGAAAGGATTCCCTGGAACTTCCATTTTTGGAAGGCAGATCTAGGAAACATCTCGAAATCATCAATCTAAGATCTATGTCAAGAATTTGAAGTATTGTATTGGAGCGTACAATAACTAAAGTTAGCATAATAATTTCCTTTGTCAGATTCTGTTACAGCCAGTAATATACATGTCAGACCTCTAGAGCACAGGTAGTTACGGTGGACCTCACTTGTCGGTTAAGTTTTGTAGGGTCACTTTCAAGAAGGATGGCATCGACTACAGACATCGAGCTTGAATCAGAAAATGATGGACCAACACCTCACCTCGCTCATTGTAATTCAATGGTACACTCAAGGAAAAATACAAGTCTGCGGAACAACATAACTGGAAGAATGCACAAAAGAGATTGTTGGGGAAAGGAAATAATGATCATCGAAGAGGTAAGAAAATTCGAACCATGGCAGTTAAAACCAATATTTTTCTCAATAGACATCCCATAAAGTGGACCAAGCAACAACCCCCTGGTGATAACAACAATCGTGGATAGGATATTACTGCCAAGATATTATCGACCCTGGAAGCTCGGTGGATGTTCTCTTCGGAATGGCCTTCAGACGATCTTTTGGCGATGTGCCAATGACCACATCTGACTACACAATTTATGGATTTAATGGAAAACATTCGAAACCAAAAGGGAAGGTTACATTGCCTATATATGTTGGTTTGATGAATTTAGACATTGAGTCACCTTATAATGCTATCTTGGGACGATCATGGTTATACGATCATGAGGGTGGCACGCATATTACATCAAAGGCTCAGGTTTGCAACTCCCGAGGGCATAGGTGAAATTATGAATGATGCTCCGGATGCAAAAACTTGCCACAAGGACGACAACGGGCAAAGGAGGAATGTGAGGCACAGTCGAATGGAACGTCGAAGGCAAAAGCGGGTTGAGGTCATCGAAAAAGAAATCAAAGAGGTCATCGAAGGAAACAGCGAGGCAGTGATAAAGAAAGCTCCAAAAGACCCCAGGCATATGAATGAGGAAACACCAAATTTTACACCAACATCATATGGTAACATTGGAATCGAAGAAGAACCAAATTTGTAAAAATTGGAACGCTAATGGGGAGAGAGCAAAAGCTGGAGTTGAAAAGCTTATTAAAAGAGTACGCTGATGTGTTTTATTGGAGAATGAGCGAGATGCCAGGGATCGATCCAGGCTTAGCATGCCACCATTTAGATATCAACCCTTTGATGCAACCATTCAAGTAAGGGCCAAGAAAACTCACAGATGTATATCTGGAAGCAGTTAAGTCCGAGCTTAAAAAGATGGTAGCAACAGGAATAATCAAGAAAATTAAGTACGCGGATTGGATCTCGAACATGGTTATAGTTCCAAAGAAAAACAAGTGATTCCGCATCTGCATCGATTTCAGCAATCTAAACAAGGCATGTCTGAAGGATCCGCACCCCTTGCAAAACAATGATCAAATGGTAGACACTACAGCATGGCACGAGTTGTTGAGCTTTATGGATGGTGATTCTGGGTATAACCAAATTCCTTTGGCAGAAAAATACCATATGCACACAACCTTCATCACAACCAACGGATTATTCTGTTACACCCGCATGCCATATGGTTTAAAGGATGCAGGTGCCACATATCAAAAGGCTATGGAAAACATCTTTCGTCCCTGGTTGAAGAAAACCGTAGAGGCATACGTTGATGATATGTTGGTGAACAACGAAAGGGCAGAAACCCATGTGGGAGATCTACGAGAAATACTAGAGAAGATGCGACCAATCAACATGAAAATAAATCCTGCCAAGTGCATATTCAGTTACTTCGGGATTTTTTTTGGGGTATGTAGTTACGAAAACAAGAATCGAAGCAGACCCAGCGAAGGTACTGGCAATCCGATATATGCCTTCTCCAACAACAGTGAAAGACGTGCAAACATTAAGTGGAAGAATAACAACTTTAAGTAGGTTTATTGCTCGATCCTCGGATTGATGCAAAGAATTCCTCAGCATTCTAAGAAAAGGAGAAAAGTTCATATGGAGAGATGAGAGAGAAGCGACATTTCAAGGGATCCAAAACTACTTGGCAGACCTGCTCTGCAACGACCAGAAAGGGATGAAGATCTGAGACAATACATTGCAATCAATTCCGATGCCATTAGTGCAGTGCTCATGACCACCAGGGATGGAGAAAAGCCAGTGTATTACATCAGCAGGACACTCTTTCCAGCGGAGAAAAATTATACTAAGTTAGACCAACCCATACTAGCATTGGTAGTGGCAACTCAAAAACTTCGGACATACTTTCAAGCTCATCGAATCATCGTATTAACTAAAACTCCAATCGAATCAGTCCTCAAAAATTCCTAGACAGCAGGAAGGATTGCAAAATGGAACGCTCAAATAGGACAATATAATGTAATCTACGAAATTCGTACGGGACAAATATCATAAGTTATTGCCAACTTTCTGGCTGAATTGCATGTAGATTAAAACGACGATTGAGAGCCAATACTAGGCATCGAAAAAGAAGAAGGGTCATTAGATCTTCTACATCAGTGTCATCCTCGACGTTGGGAAATATTCATCGACGGGTCAGTAAATGGAGATGGTTGTGGAATTGGGATAGTCTTCACTTCACCAGAAGGGGAACGAACGGTATATTCACTTTGATTAGAATTCGAAACCACAAACAACGAAACAGAGTACGAAGCAATGATTCATACACTAAAACTCATTCAAGAGATGGAAATCGAGGAAGCAAGAATAACTAAAGATTCTCAATTGGTGGTCATGAAACTCGATGGGAGCTATCAGACAAATGATTCATTACTAAAATACAAAAAGTTTGCTAAAAAATACACGACAAAGATTCCAAACCTAAAAATTCGGCACATCTGCAGAAAAGACAAACAGTATGCAGACGCTTTGGTATTTATTGCTTCCAACATAACAGATCCAAGCGTTGTTTCTATTGAAATAGGAAGAATACTGAAATCATCTATCGAAGACTCAAAAGACGAACTCGTATAATGACAATCGAAGAAGAGAGCGAGGATAAGAGATTATCAATAAGAAAATATTTAGAAACAAAAGAACTACCAGGTAATCCACTTTCAGGTCATAAGGTCATCAGTAAGTCAAGAAACTACAGACTTCTCGATGGTGTCTTGTATCGTCAATCTTACCTAGGGCCGATACTAAGATGTGTTCATCGAGTAGATGGAGTTGCATTAATGACAGAGCTTCACAGCGGCGAAGCAGGAACCCATAGTGGAGCAAGACCATTAGCTAGCTCAGAGAACTAAGGCACAAGGTTATTACTGGACCTACATGCAAATTGATGCAAAGGATAAATCTTGATGATGTGATGCTTGTCAAAGATTTGCAAAAAGAATTCATGCACCTGCAGCGAACCTGAACTCGGTTTTAAGCCCATGGCCCTTCGCAAAGTAAGGGGTTGATATCATAGGTCCTTTCATTCCAAGATCAAGGCAACGACATTATATCATCGTCGCAACGGATTATTTTACAAAATGGATTGAGGTTAAATCATTAAGGAATCATTCATGACGAGATGTTTTTACTTTCTTTTGGGTGAACATAATATGTCGCTTCAGAGTCCCTACTGAGATAGTATCGGATAATGCAAAAGAATTCTTAAGTGTTAAACTCAATTGGATAAAACGTAAGTCTAGGGATATCGACGCCAATTTATCCGCAAAGTAACGGGCAGGCAGAGGCGACTAATAAGACAATTGGAGAAAACTTGAAGAAAAGGGTCTTGCATCACAAAAAGCAATGGTGCGAGCATTTCCATAACGTATTATGGGCATTTAGAACATCTCGAAGAGAAGCAACGGGGATGACACCATTCCAGCTCACATTTGGAACAGAGGTAGTGCTGCCTACCGAAATAATGTTACCCACAGAGAAACACAAATCATGGGAGAAAAACCTTATAGGTGACTTGATATTCGAAAAATTAGATGACCTCGAAGAAAAAAGAGAGGAAGCACTCTAGCACATCATCAACTATCAACAAGGGTTGGCAAGAGGATATAACAAGAAAGTCATCGAAACAGAAGTTCACCCAGGAGATCTGGTATTGCGAGAAATCCCACCCTATCAGAAAGGAGACGGCGGAAAATTAGAACCAACCTAGGAGGGACCCTTCGAAGTCCAGCAAGTAGCAGGAAAATAGCTAATAAGTTGGTCGATGAAGATGGAATATGATTAGGGAACGCTTGGAACGCAAAATATATAAGAAAGTACTTCTTATAAAAAGTAATGTACTTAAGGCGCTTTGATTCGAAACTTCGATTCAATAAAAAAAAAAACTTCGCAGCTCGATCTTTTAATCTCGATACAACTTCCAGATCCTATTCGCATAAGCAAAGACCTAGTAGGTTAGGTATATCTCCTAAAAGGCCCCGACGCCATATATACAATAAAAGGCCCTGATGCCACACATACAAAAAGGCCCTGACGCCATATACATATAAAGGCCCTGACGCCAAATATAAAAAGTCCTACCATGTTAGGCACCAAGATGATGTTGATGTAGTTATAAGGGCCCTATGAGCTAGACGGCACATTCTTCTACCCATAAGACACCCCGTTAGCGGTGGGTACTTTGCATCGAGGCTACATAAGCTAAGAGGCACTTGAACCCACTACTATGCGACCAATAAAACCTCTCTGATGTGGCGTCGTGGGGACAATAAATGGGAATTAACATCTACCATTAGAGTGGATGGAACCCCGAGGCAGCTAATTAGCTTACATTCATGGGAAAACGAGTTACGCAGCTAAGGGACCTCTCCTCCAAACAAATCAAACACAGCCTCGATGAAGGGCAAGCGAGAATGGAAGATCGAACTCCAGGCCGCGATAGGAACACAGTACCATGTCAAAGCTCCAGCTTAGACACTCCCCGTAGTGCTACTTTATTATCTATGTCAACAGTAGTTACCTACCATAAGCATCCTGCTCTACATAGGCAAAACAAGTATCCAAGATAACTAACTCAAGCCTTCTCGAAGGATACTCGATATCTTCGATGCTTACCATAAGCCTCCTATGTACTCGGGCCAACCAGGTACCTACGACTTCGATAGCCAACGCCATCTTTAGGCAGAGAAAGCGGTGAAAGGCCTATGGGAAAAGTGATCTGCAACCCCCACTAGCTTTGTTTTACTGTCTCCCACATCGAAGTAAGCTCTAGAGTTGCACTCTAAGAAACCTTAGGAGTCTTGAATTTGCAAAATAAACTACGTGCCTGACCACGTCTGTGCATCAAACAAAGCATAAAATACAAAATAACACATTTTATTGCAGGATAAGATTGACAGTACATGACACATGACTTAAAAGCAAAAAAACAGCTTGACAAGGACATTGAAGCATCTTACTATGAAACGAAAAAGAACAAGACATACAAAGGAATCCTAAAGATAGCAGAAGGAATATGACATCTTCTATGCAGTATCTTCGAGAACCCCCTTATCATGAACATCATCAGCATCATGACCTTTTTCATTCTCCTTAACATTTTGGTTCACATTTACATCACCATTCCTCTCCCCGCCCCCAACTGTATCATTCTTAACCTCCTTCTCGGGTTCTTCAATCTGAGTCTCTTCGTTTCTCTCACCATTCCAACCACCAATTGTATTTCTACAATCTCTTTCTCGGACTCCTTAGTCCAAGTCTCTTCATCTCGATCCTCTTCCATTAAAATTCCACCACCTTCACCAATATTCTGTCCACCTTCTGAATTTTTCTTCTCCTCTCCCTCATGTTCCACCCCTTCATGACTGTCATTATCTTCACTCTCATCTTCCCCGCCATTCTCTTCGTCATCACTTTCCTCTCCTTCACTTGTAACATCCTCGGATCTCGCCTCACCTGCAGCCCTTCGCTTCATCAATTCTTGCAGTAAAGCTCGAACTTTGTCAAAAGAAACTAGACCATCATTGGATTCTATATAAGCATCGGGATCATCTGTACCGGCAGCATACACCACCGGTCACATTCCAAAGATCCTAAAAACTTTACGAACATGCGTGCGAAAGGCAAGACTTTTCCTCTTTGATTCATCAGTGATGGTCTCCTCGAGAGAAGCAATTTACCCTTTCAGCAAATTTACCTCATCATCTTGATTCCAGCAAATCATACTTCTTTTTCCAAGAAATACACTATTCCCCTTTATTCTTCAACTCCTTTTTCAGCTTCGACACAGCTTTAGTCTGCACCTTCAACTCTCCAACACGGGTATCTCGGGCAGTAATAGCATCATTCAGATCTTTGCCAAGATCAGTCACGGTGCATGTTCGAAACGAAAAGGAGTTAGCTCAAAGGCAAAAATAAAAATTTCGACAAACTTCATTACGAGTCAACTTACCCTGCAACTTCGAAACCTCTGTCTTGAGTACTTCTTTCTCGTGACGTTCGCCTCGTCGTTTTTCGTCGTGATGAATAATCTCATTACTTTGTGCCATAATCTGATTTAGCAGGTACAAGCTGTGCTGATTCGACTGCAATGAAAACAATACCAGTACTAATAAACGATATCAGCAATCGAACATGATATGAAGAATCTTACCCCTTGGATAATATCGTGATGTTCAGTTCAATGTTGATCGAAGGTCCTCTCAAGACGACAATTTCCAGAAAAAGGTTGGGAAATAAGAGTGACGAGACCTGTGTCCATACGACCTTGTGAATGATCCTTAGCAATCTCTTGAGAAAACATGCCAGATCGAACACCATCCTCAATTGAAAAAGGAGGGGTACCGAAATACTACCAACTTTTCGTTTTTGGCT
>JAJJMA010266051.1:0-41764 GCA_023529015.1 Papaver nudicaule | reverse complement strand
ATAACCACATAATAAGTTTTGCAGATACAACTGCATTCATAAAATCTAAAAAATAAACCATAGAAGCATACTAATAAGTTCTGACATAGAAACCAACTAGACGACGATAATCCATAAAACCTGGTTGAAGAGCTTCAATTAATTCTTTTTCTGCTTCTTAGACCGTGGCTCCTCTACTGTGAAAAACTGCTTCAAGAAGTGTTTAACATTTCCAGCACCACCAAAAGATTGATTGGAAGTTTGAGAAAGAAAACCCTTTTTGATCCTTTCCTTTGTTTCTTACCCGATGTACCAGACGTTCAGGCAGTAAATTGAGAAGTTGAGGCACCAACATCAGCAATAGTTGAGCTTGTGAAATGAGAGAAGGATGCAAATGAGGTGGTCTTACTTGGTCTGCCTCTCTTCCTATTACTAGTGGTATGTCATGCAACAAGGTTTATTGTAGTGAAATTCACAGCATCTACCTCAGTCCTTGCCCTTCTACGTTTAAGATTTGAACCAACTTCACCCCCAGCACAGGTTCTTGAATTGTGTCCAGTTTTCTTGCACTTGGAGCATGATCTAGCTTTCTTTTCATTGGGTGGTTCATCATACGCCCTCCTCCTATTGACTCGGGGTCTGCCTGCCTTCCTCATTAGTATTGGAGGCTCAACTTTTGGAGCTGCATCTCCAAGCTGCAACAATATGTGGAACTGTTAGAGATTTTAAAATAAACAAATATGGTGAAAGAAAGAAAGGAGGAACCCATTCAGAGAAAAATACATTAAACAGTAAAGACCACTCAATTTGTTTAAAAAATAATAAACTTAGGAAGAAGCATACCTGTACCCAATCCTCTCTGTCTTCTAGGGGTATAAAGTCATGTGCATATGTGGATTTGTAATACTGGACAGTGTGAAACCTGCTACAGTACCTGGAATACAATAAGAACATTGAATAAAACTCAAGACTGAATGGCTTAATGAAAAGGAAAATACTAGTTAAGCCACTTACACATTAACAACATTGAATAAAACTTAAGACAGAATTGCTTAACTGAAAGTAAAATAATAGTTAGGCCACTTACTCAATCCACTTTTGCCTCATGGGTGTCAACACACACAGCATGCTGGCAGGGAAATCCTCTTAACTCCCACTGGATGCAACTGCATGTTTTCTCATGAAGGTTGACAATCATGACTTTCTTGTGCACACTAGTAACTTCATATAATTTACCGATCACAGATGGATGAACCTTGAAAGTGTTGCTTAACTTCATCATCTTTCCTAGAAACTTGATGGCTGATGGAACAAGTGCATTATCTTGCCACCCTGCACTGTCATGCTTCCTCTTATGCCACATTCCCATCACCATCTGACCATACATCATTCCTAGTTTTGTAATGGGTTTGTCCCTCAATTTTCTGATCATGTTATTGAAGGACTCAAAAAAATTGTTGTTAACATGTTCACAACAGCTGTTCAAGTCAAAAAAATGCCCTAGCCCAGCTATTAGGGTCTTCTTCCATCAAATATTGCACAACTTCAACACTTTCATTCAATAACTCATTCATATGTTCCTAAAAAGCATAAAAGATAAATTAAAATTCATTCTGTTAGGGCATTGTCCGGTCAAACCCACTAGCGTTGGTATGTCAAGCTAGTTGTCAGTTTTAGGTGTCAAAACTCAATTCTTGAATTAGCCTACTAGAGTTTAGATTTCGGAATTGGGATATAGACAAAGTAGTAGAGACCTTGAAGACGACTGTGAAGACAAAGAAGACATCAATTATTCTTCATCGATAAAAGGTTAGTAGGAGTTATGACTTTATGGATATTCTTCTATTCTACTTTCTCTATTCTTTCGAAATAGTCGACTACTTTAGTAGTGATAATAGCGATTGAGATCGTATTCTTGTGTAACGTGGCCTTGTGTCATGACCAGTATTTGATCCCACAAATTACTGTGAGTACAAGAATGTATGAGACATATTCGGTGCCATGTGTCCATTACAATGGTTTGCTTGCAAACTGTTAGTTGGATATGGATGAATCTAAAGGAGTACTCTTGAGAAAAGAGTCCATGGATCACAGCTGAGGACGTTCTCACGTCTAAGTTCTGGCTCAGCCCAGTACTTCCAGCGGAATCCAGATTTGACGAAATCTGACAGGCGGACGGTTCCCGAACCGGTTCGCAAACCAGAAACTCAGAATTCTTCTGAGTTCGAATGGCTGAACATTTCGCGAACCAGTACGCGAACCTAAATGTCGGTCATTCTGCCTGGTGTCGGATTTAGTGAATATTCTCCTAGAATTTCACTCTGAGTCAAATTCCAAAACTCCTTTATCTCTTAGATGGACTTGGTTATACAGAATATCTTTTGTGTTCCATCTAACGATCCTCAATGAGTCAATAAGATAAGATTATCTCTGGTCTGTTGGATTCTATCTTGAAGTGTTTTAGAGCTATAAAACACTTGGCAGATAATTCTAAAAAGAATTCCAATTTAGATTAATCTCTTATTACTTGGTTATCAAGTTTAGGGTTTCCCTAACTTGTGGGACAAGTAATTGATTGCTTTATTCCAAAGCAACCTATCTTATTGAGTTCTATAGATATGTCTACGGACAAATACCGCAAGCATCAAGCATACGTGAAGGTCCTTAGGGAAGGTAGCGTAAACTCTTTTCACTTCGGTGAATGCTTGTTGTGGTATAGTCATCCTCTATAGGTTGCAGCTCCTCTGGGAACTCCCTACGACTATAAAGACTTCTCTTGAGAGTTGGGAAGCACAGGTAGGAGATTGAAACCATCTTTGGTTGAAATCGGATTAACCTGTAACCTTGGTAACCTGATCACGTTCTTGTCTATTCTAAAGTCCGTCTCTTCTGATATACGGATATTCAAGAACTGATATGTTACTCAACAAGGTTGGAAAGGTAGCAACGCACGGCTGCACTCGGTGTTGTAAGACCTAGTTAGCTCAAGTTATACAAGTTCCTTAAGTGGTTCTTCGTGTATAACTGAGGTAGATTCGAATTGGGCATTGCTTACTTGGTTTGCGTGTCAGCCCCAATTCAAGAAGTAGATTTCCGTATGACCTGGATTTAACAATCCGAAGGAAGTCATCTTATGTGTGGTAAACTGATAGAGGACAGTTACACCATACGTCAACAGTTTGGTTGAAAAGCCAGTATTGCTGACACAAGCCTTTGACAGCGGTCAAAGCAACTCCTAGGCATGTAAAGGACGTCAGCTGGGGGAATCAAGTGCGTGACGATCTGTGGGGGATCTAGAGACGTAAGAAAGGCGACTGTAGCCAATTCACTTGGAGGGCTTGAGTTGGTCTCTGCTACATCACTAACCGAAGTCTTATAGTAGGCTAGTGTTTGTAGTCAGTTTGTACTAGGCGGTGTTCAAACTGGACGAGGTCCCGAGGTTTTTCTGCAAGGCAGTTTCCTCGTTAAAAAAATCTCTGGTGTCTTGTGTGCTTTTACTTTCCGCATTATAACTCTGATTTATAATTAAAGCACCAAGTAGTACGTTATTGCATAACTGTCGAGTTGACTCCAAAGTACTCTTTGTCGAGGTCTAACAACTCCAGTTATAAGTTTGGATATTGATTTTTGAGATCGTCCAGACTTAAACCATAAGACTCACGAGCCAAAACTAAAAGTTGGTAGTATTTCGGTACCCCTCCTTTTTCACATTCAAGTGTTCCGAACATATTAACATATGTTTGTTCATTACAATCTACAATCAAAATAACAAATAACAGAATCATCAGTTACCTTGAAATGCCTGATCTTGTAGGCATTGGTTGCATTCCACACAATGTTGTACAACTTAGAACCTCTAAAGTGTGTCTTGAAATTCTTCGGCATATGCCTGCAAGAAAGAGTGAAACAACATTAGAGTTAGTAAATATTTAAGATGTAACCAAGACCACAAAGTATGGAATGAAAGTACCTCATGCAGAATCTATGAGGACTTCCAGGGAACAACTGATGCAGAGCTTCAAGCAGACCTTTCTGCCTATCGGAGATGAAATTTAGAGTCATTGGATGTCTAGTAATTGCTAGAGCAAGGTGCTTAAGAAACAAGTGCCAATTTTCAAAACACTCATTTCTGCAAACCATTATTCCCAAAGGGATCAACCCATTCTGACCATCAAGACCGGGCAGCTAGCAATACACCCCCAAATTTACCATATAAATGGCATGCATCTAAGCCTATTGTAGGTCTGCCTGCATCAACAAATCCCCTCATAGGTGCAACAAAAGAAAGTGTCATGGACTTAAAGCAATGATCAACATCACCAAATGAATATGTAGCAATACTCCCAGGGTTTGTTCTTCCAACTATCTCACAGAAACTCGGAACCTGCCTATAACTTTCTTCGTAGTTTCCATGCAACCTCTCTGACACTTTGTTCCTTGCTTTCCATGCAACATTGTATGGAATGCTTGTGTTGTATACCATCTGAAATTCTTTTGCAATGTCAGCTGCCTTTGGAACTTCATCACCATGAGATGTCTTCATCTTCTCTAGAACATGCTCAGCAACAAATTTGGGATCAGCTGACCTGTTTCTTCCATAAGGATCACCAACACAGTTGTGGTTCATGTTAACACCCTTGACTTTAAAAGTCTTCTCATTTGGGAGCTTGGGTCTCTGGAACCCATGATCAGAAAACAACTCCTCTAACTCAGCATTTTGAAGTTCTTCGGCGTACATCTGGTCATACAAACTTGGTCCATTTGCTTGATTGGTATCCTTTAGCCCATTTCCTTGTATACATGCACACAAAAACGTAAGTCAGTAATCGAATGTTTTAAATTCAAAATCAGCAACTGAGTTTCAATAGAAATAGTTGAAAAAATAGAAAAAAATGAAAGTCACTGAGTGTTTTAACTTCAAGGAAAATCATTCTTAAACTTAACCTTCATTATCTGACTCCAGCAAATCTTCATAATGATCTTCTGCAAAATCAGTTACTTGTGTCGTTAATATCCATCAAAAAAATATTTTAAAAAAATTATCCAACAATGATACTGCCTAAACTAGTCTCCAGAACATACATATTAGTTTTTCAGCATGTAAACTAGTTTCCTTTGGTATCAGTGAAAAATATCTTTCTACTTTAAACGAATGATGAACGGATATAACTAGTACAGTTACCAAGAGAGTAAGAGATTACACGTATAGCATAAAATGAAACAGTTGAAATAAATGTAAAATTGTAAATTATACCTTCATAATTGTTCTCGATGTCACTATCACCGACAGTTTGAGAAATAAAACAGTTGTTCACAAACTTTAGCTTTGTCAAGTTATCATTTTGATTGTCCTTCATGACCACTTCATCAGCTATCTGTGTATTACCTACAACATGAAATAGATTATAGTTAGTTCTTAGCACTAATAAAGTCACAAGTGTAAACATAGCAATGTATCACTGTTGGGACCAACATTAATGTAAACTTAGTACAGTTATCATTAAAGTAGTAAACTAATCACTAGTAGGAATTAACTAATTGAGTTGACATGAACACAATGAACAATAAGGGTGATGAAATATTATCCATAAGAAAAAAAAATGAACCATACAGGTTAATGAATGTAAAGTTAGGGAACACAAGCCACTGAACTTACCAGCATCACTAAACTTACCAGCAGCATAAGTCACTAAGTTTTCCTTCGAAGTTACACCTTCATCATCAGAAACATGAATCGACTCCGTGAAGTTCTTCAGACATTGCATAAATTCATTATCATCGTCTACTCCTCACTCATGAACTCTAACTCAGGGTCATCGACAGGATGACATCGTCAGCCTCAACATTAGTAAGCTGAACATTGAAGTCTTGATGAGCTTCTTCGTCAACCATAACAGTTTTCCCCTTACCAATACTCTTGTCCACTTGGATATTATCAGCTACACTTGCTTGAGTATTCATCCTCCAGCGTCTTCATCCAAATCTATGACAAGTCTTCTAGCACATGTCACATTCAAGTCATCATTCACTTTGTTACGTAACTTACTCATTAGCCTAGGTTTTTTTTTTCTGATAGCAGTGCTTGAAGTGACACCAGAGGCTAAATGTAAGTCACTACTAGCCACGATATCTGCAGCCAAATTAACCCAGCCTTTGTCGTTAGTACTTGCCTCATTCCACATCTCAAAAAAATCTCTTTCATCAGTCATGCTAACCATCCATACTAAGTCGACTTTCTCGTTATTTTTGAGTAGCAACTTCTCATGAATCATCTTACATAGCAAAGAGACCCATGTGATCAACATCTAATCTTGGAAACTCTTGGAAAAAGCCATGATTTTTTATATTAACCTTTATATCACGATAAGGGTACTTAACTAAGTTCCTCTCTTTGAGGAAGGGGAGAGTTACACCAGTTGTGGTAGGGAGATGGATATTTTTGGGGACCACACCTTGCATTGCTCGAGTGGTATTGGTCTCAAGTATAGACATGACCTGGTCCGTGATACCTTTGCTGATATTTGTTATCGTGCGGGTGTCTCAGCTAGGAAAGAGGTTGATTTGGGGTTCCTCTCGGATACCGGTGTAGCCTTGAGACCTGCAGATGTCTTGGTGTATAACTGGGATAACGGACATGATGTGTGTATGGATATCACAGTTGTTTCACCTTTTACAGACGTTGGGGTGCGTGCTTTTGTTCCAAGGCAAGGCAATCGATGATGCTGTCATTCGCAAAAAAGACAAATATCTAGAGAGATGTACTGCTCAAGGCTTTGGTCTTGGTGTGCTTGCGTTCTCTACCTTGAGGGAGTTGGGTAGTGACACGGTGGAGTTCCTGAAGAGACTGCGCAACTATATGGCTAGCCATGATGGAAACGTTGTAGTTGGGGATTTTCTTTTCCATAGGATAGGAGTTGTACTTCAAAAAGGGATTGGAGCGCAGCTTGTTGCCAGGCTCCCTTCCAATTCTTGTAAACTTCTTTCAGTTGATGATGATTAATAAAAGTAATTTTTCCTAAAAAAAAAAAAAAAAAAAAAAAAAAAAACTCCAATCAAACTTCAACATATTATAACTATTAAATTACAGACTAAACAATTTGCACCTCATAATTCATCAAAGGAAAACATAGTTTCTTTTCTACCATATGAATGACTTCTATATATTGCTCCTCAGTTTCTACCACACAAATCCTTCAATTCCATAACATTAAGGGAAAACTCATTCCTAGCGTAGTAAAATGTCAGAATTGCACTATCCTAAGTCAGTGAGAAATGACAAACTACAACACCACTTCAACCAAACAAAAATCATGTCATTTAAGCTTAACTAAAGATAAACTGGCTTAACACATGTAGTTCTGTAGTGCATTAACAGCAAAAATGATTCCTCTAAATATAAAGATTGATAAGCTTCCAGCATTTCCTATTACCATAAATGTTTAGAATTAAACCCATTTTGACAATTTTGATAAAAACAAAGCTAACATTGAGATTGCCAATTCTCCATCCAGAACTCGAAACACATACATAACAAAACCACGTTACCCACAAATTCATGGAATTGTTTTCAAATTTTAAGCATAGGGTTTTTAAAACACGAATATAAATCAATGGGAAAAACAACATTGACATTCGACACTAAAACAATTTTCAATATATCATACACGGCAAAATCAGACCATTTCATTCATTAAAAATCAATTTTAAAATCCGAAAAATGTAATTAAAACATGGCAAAAAACATTAAAACTCCAATCAAACTTCAACACGATATAACTATTAAATCACAGACAAAACAATATGTATCTCATAATTCATCAAAGGAAAACTCAGTTTGTAAGAATGAAATCTTCCAGAGTTAATAACAGGCTAACACTTAGATGTGATACATGACAAATGAACGGATTTAGGAAATGCAGTACATGATACATCAAAGCTATGGGTTTAATCAATTTATATTTACACCAAGCAACCAATGGCAAAATCACACCATTTTTCACTAAAAAATAAAAGAATTTAGGGCATAAAAAATGAAATATACGATACATAGCAGCAATGGGTTTAATCAATTTCTATTCACGCTAACAATCAATGGCAAAATCACACCATTTTTCCCTAAAAATTAAATGATTTTAGGGCGTAAAAATGAAATATACGATACATGGCAGCATAAACTAAACAAGATTTACACGTTATTAAAGAAATCTGATCTTAAATTAGGATTTAAAAGTCGTGCCTATCCATATGGGGATTATCCATCATCAACCTCTTCAATTCTAACTCTTTTTTCGTATAACTATCTCTTCAAGTGTGACTTTGAAAAGATTTATGTCCATGGATTTTATCGAGGAAGAAATTGCGAGAAAAAGATGGGAAGTGGAGAGACGGGTAAGAACACTCGGAAAAACTTTAGGTTTCTGCTAGACTAGTAAACCCACTCCTAAACGGGATAGAATTTTTTTTGAAAAATTGGGATAGAGAGTGAGTGGTCAAAGTCAACTCAGAGTGGCGATAGTCAAGCGATTTTTTCAGGTGGTGCAAAGTTCTCTAGGGTTTGGTTTTTGTGGTTTCTCCGCCGTTCGGAGGTATGGCGACCTCTAATCCGCCACTGGTTCCGCCGATTTCTTCACCTTCTCAGGGTGTTGCTGATACTGAATCTCCATCTGGAGATATGGTTGATGAGGGTTGTAAAAGTTCTGAAAGTTTCCTAGGGTTTGGTCTTCTTTTTTTGCTCGTAAGAAGGAGGCGACTCCTGTTGCTTCTATGAAGTTCAAATCCCCTTCAACCCGCAATGGTGAAAGGGTTATTGTGGTTGATCCTCCAGCTCTTGAAGTAAAATATAAGAGATGTGAGAAATTGGTTATTGGGGTTTTTGTAGGGAAAAGGGCTTATTACCCTGTAGTTAAATCGGCTGTTGAAAGGGCTTGGAAGACTAAAGGTAATTTCAAACTTACTTTACATGGTGAATCTGCTTTCATTTTTGATTTTGATGAAGATGAAGATAGGACTGCTGCTCTTGAACATGGGGTGTTGTTTATTTCCAATAGATTGTTTATTGTTCAACCATGGCATCCTGAGATAGAAGAAGAGATTGCTGAGCTAAAATATGTCCCAGTTTGGCTTAATTTGAGGAAGGTCCCATTGTTTATGTGGGATAATGAAGGCTTAAGTGAGATTGCTAGTTTCCTTGGAAGACCTATTATGATGGATGGTCCTACTCTAAATAAGACTAGGATGAGCTATGCAAGAGTCTGTGTAGAAATGGTTGTTAGTAGTGAGTTTCCTAATTCAATTCCCCTGATCATTGGTGATAAGAGAATTAATGTGGAAGTGGAGTATTCTTGGAAACCTTCAAAGTGTTTACACTGTTCTGTGTTTGGTCATACCCAAAATTCTTGTGCTAAGTTAAGGGAGGAGAAGGCTGCTGCTGCTACAGCTATTGAGGCTGAAAAACTGAAGACCAATGAAGTTTGGAAGGTCAAGCAATCTAGGAAGACTAGTTCTAGCAAGAGAACTAGAGATCCTGTAGTGGATGAGGGTGGTTTAATTAGTGCTAGTGAGTCTGAAACTGTGGAAGCTATGAGTGAAGAGGAAGGTGATAATCCTCTTATGCTTACTAAGGAAGATTTGCTTACTAGTAACCAATTTGATGTTTTCAACTCTGATAACCCTGAGAGGGTGTTAATGGATATTACTCATAAAGCTAATGGTGGGGTGAATTCAGGTAAACCTAATGGTAAGTCTTTTATGAACACTGATAAGTCCTCTAATGTTTCTGTTAGAACTCATTTTAATAGAAATGGTGCTTCCTCGTCTAGCTCTGATGGAGTTCATGTTAAATCTACTGATGCTAGAAAGGTCAGTAGATCGAAGAAACCTCATATCCCTGTTACCCATGATGTTTAGAGCATCATCATGGAATGTGAGAGGGCTTAATGACCCCCTCAAGCAAGTAGAAGTAGTTAATCTTATTAGGGATAATAAACTATCCATCTTGGGAATTCTTGAGACTCATGTTCAAGAGAAAAATAAGGACAAAATAAGAAATAGAATTAATAAAGGATGGCATTTTGTGGATAATTATGCTCTTAATGCTTCTGGCCGTATTTGGGTTGGTTGGGATCCTAAGGAGGTGACTATTAATGTACTTCATTCTTCCTCTCAAGTTATATTCTTGGATGTTTCTACTTCAGCTAATCTCAATTTTGTTCTCACTTTTGTCTATGCTTTTAATGATCCTGGAGATAGAACTGCTTTATGGAATGATATTATTGCTTTTGCTAGTTTTAATGATAGACCTTGGATGGTCTTGGGGGACTTCAATTCTTTTTTATTCTCCCATGAGAAGACTGGTGGTGCTGAAGTTACTTGTAGACAAATGTCTGACTTCAATAATTGTGTTTCTGAAGTTTGCTTATTTGATCTTCATTATTCTGGTTGTTTTTTTACTTGGTGGAATCAACAGATTGGTGGTGATAGAGTTGGTACCAAGTTAGACAGGATTCTGGTGAATATGGAGTGGATAAACTTCTTTGAGAATTCTAAGGCTGAATTTCTCACTCAAGGTATATCTGACCATTCTCCTGGTGTAGCTACTATATTTGAAAAGAGGAAACATGGCCCTCCCCCTTTCAGGTTCTACAATTTTACTACCGATGAGCCTGATTTCCTTGAACTGGTAAAGAATTCTTGGCAACATAAAGTTCTTGGCAATCCCATGTTTGTTTTAGTGTCCAAACTTAAAAGGCTTAAACAGATTCTTATAAAATGGAAGAATGAGAGGTTCCAGTTTATGGCTGCTAAGGTTCTTGAAGCAAAGAAGGAGATGCATTACTTTCAAAATCAAGTTCAGATTAAACCTTTTTGTCCTCAAGTTGCTAAGGATGAGAGAGCATCTGTTGCTAAATATGCTACTCTGGCTAAATATGAAGAATCCATGTTGAAGCAGCAATCTAGAGTGAAGTGGCTTGACCTTGGAGATTCAAATTCCTCTTTCTTTTTTGATTCTCTTAAGGAAAGGAGATCCAGAAATAGTATTCTCTCTCTTACTTCTACTTCAGGGGTTTTACTTGATGAAGATGCTTCTATTGCTAGTGAGTGCATTTCCTTTTACTCCTCTTTATTTGATGAGCAAGGTATAGTGTTTTCTGATGATAATATTATTGATACTCTTGAGTTTAATTCTGTGATAGATAGTTCTACCTCTGCTAATCTTGTTAAAGAGGTGTCCAGAGATGAAATAGTCTATGCTCTTTCAACTATTGGCTCTGATAAATCTCCTGGCCCTGATGGCTTTTCAAGTCATTTCTTTAAGGTTTGCTGGTCCATCATAGGTGATGACTTTGTGGCTGCAATACAGAATTTTTTCAAGAAGTCTAGGATTCTCAAAGAGGTCAATAGTACTTTCCTTACCCTTGTAGCTAAGTGTGACAACCCCTCTAGGGTCACTGATTTCAAACCTATTGCTTGTTGTAATGTTATTTATAAATGTATTACCAAAATTATTGCTCTTAGGATGAAAGGGATCCTTCAACAGTTAATAAGTGCCAATCAGTCTGCTTTTATCCCAGGGAGAACAATTCAAGATAATATTCTTGTGTCTCATGAGATTGTTAGGAATTATCACAGATCTAATGGCTCTCCTAGATGCTCTCTCAAGATTGATCTTAAGAAAGCTTATGATACTGTTAGTTGGAATGCAGTGCTAAAGACTATGCAGAAAATGGGCTTCCCAGATCAATTTGTTTACTGGATTTATCTTTGTATGTCTACTGCCAAATATTCCATTCTTATTAATGGACCTCCTTATGGATTTTTTGGGGCTAAAAGAGGTTTAAGACAGGGTTGCCCCCTATCCTCTTATTTATTTGTTATAGCCATGGAAATCTTGAACAACATTCTTCAGGTGCATGTCAAGAAGAAGGAGTATGGATTTCATCCTAGATGCTCTCTAACTAGTTTGACTCACCTTTGTTTTGCGGACGATGTTCTGGTTTTTTTCAAGGGTACTTCTGATGCATCTTCTATTCTCAAAACTGCTCTTGACACATTTAGTTGCTGCACTGGTCTTGAGGTCAACAAACAGAAGACTGCTTTGTACCATTCCTCTGTAGACCATGCTACTCTTACAGACATTGTTTCTTGTCTTGACTGTTCTACTGGCTCTCTGCCTGTCAGGTATCTTGGTGTCCCTCTCCTTTCTACTAGGCTTTCATATGATGATTGTGCTCCTCTGATTTCCAGTGTTAGAGCTATAATTAAATCCTGAAAGGCCAAGAAGCTTACTTATGCTGGTAGACTTAAGCTTATCAAGGCAGTTCTATTTGGTAAAGTGTATTATTGGTTGTCTTGTTTTGTGCTTCCTCAAGGTGCTATTAGTGAGCTTAATACTATTTTTAGCAGATTTCTCTGGTCTGGCTTAGAGTTGGGTAATAAGCATACTCCTATCAAATTGAGCTCTGTGTGTTGCCCTTTGTCTGCAAGGGGTTTGGGAATTAGGGATTTAGCCACTGCTAATATTTCTTTTAATTTGAAGCACCTTTGAAATCTGATTTCTGGTAGAGATTCTATTTGGACTCACTGGATTCAAAGAAACCTCATCAAAGATAAGGATTTTTGGACTATGAAAATTCCTAAGGAAGCCTCTTGGTGTTGGAGAAGGATCTTGGAACATAGATCTCTTGCTAAAGCTCAAATTGGTTATTTAATTGGTGATGGTCAGAAGTCCAACTTTCTTTCTGATTCTTGGCATCCTAAGGGCAAATTAACTGACTGGGTGGATAGTGAGATCCTTGATACCTATTTCCCTCAGAAGGATGTTATGGTGGCCAACTTTATATCTGAGAACAAATGGTCTCTTCTAACTCCTCAGTCTCCAGCTGTTGAGAAGGTCTTTTCCCTGATTAGTGGTGCTGATTTCAATACTGCTGAGCCTGACACTATGATCTGGAAATCAAGCAAAACTGGAAAGTTTGTTTTGAAGGATACTTATATAGCTTTATCTGGTCATTATGAGGAAGTTGACTGGTATAATCTTATTTGGTTTAAACTCCATATTCCAAGACAATCTTTTATAGCCTGGGTTGCTCTCCATGGAAGACTTAAAACTAGGGATAAGCTTGTGAAGTGGGGTGTTTGTGAGCATGATAGGTGTGTTCTCTGTGATGATGGTGTTGAATCTGTTGCCCATATTCTTCATGATTGTGCTTTCTCCTCTGTTATCTGGAGAGGTTTGCTGTTAAAAATGGGATATGTCAGAGGGCCTTCTCCTTCTTGGGAGGTGGAAATTCAATGGTGCATTGCTAACTTCTCGGGTTCTGATCTTATTAGCTCTATTGAAAAACTTGTGTTTACTGGGTTCATTTACTAGATTTGGAGGGAGAGAAATAATAGAATCCATGAAGCTAAAAAGTGTTCCACCCAACAGGTCAGTTTTTTTATTATAGAAGATATCTTACTCAAGTTAAGTGCTCATCTTAGAGAAGTCAGTGATACTCCAGCTAACAGGAAGTTTCTCTCTAACTGGAATATAAATTGTACATTCTTAATTAAAGTTTGGAAGGAGTGCTGGTGGGAGGGCCCTCAGGGTGATGATGTAATGATTAATTCTGATGGTTCTCTTAAAGAATCTTCAGCTGGGTTTGTTGCTGTTCTCAGAAACAGGGCTGGTAAGGTCATTGATTGTGCTTTTGGTGGCAGTATTCCTATTTCTGTTGCTACTCATGAGTTGCAAGGGGTTGAGGTTGGTCTGATTCTGGCTATTAAGCATTTAGTGAGAAGAATCCACATCAGCGTTGATTCTATGGCTATTGTCTGTTTACTGAAGAATGAGAAGCCTGAACTTAGATGGAATATGTTCCACACTTGGAGAAGAGTCTGTATTCTTCTGAGAACCTTTGAGCATGTTATTTATAGCCATTGTTATAGAGAGACTAATAGAGCGGCAGACTACCTTGCGGGGCTTTAATGCCAGATTCATCAGTTGGGACCCTGGGGATTTCACTGAAGAGTTCAAGGAAATTTAACATGAAGATCAGTCTAGGAAAATATATCTTAGATAGTTGGGCTTGTTGCCTTTACTTTTCTTGATTGTTGTTTTTTGTTTCTGGTTGGTTTTTTTTGTTTTGGTTTTGGGTTTCCTTAACCCAGCTGATTGTATCAACAAAAAAAAAAAAAAAAACAAACCAAATTTCAAATCTAACTCTTTTTTCGTATAACTATCTCTTCAAGTGTGACTTTGAAAAGATTTATGTCCATGGATTTTATCGAGGAAGAAATTGCGAGAAAAAGATGGGAAGTGGAGAGACGGGTAAGAACGCTCGGAAAAACTTTAGGTTTCTACTAGACTAGTAAACCCACTCCTAAACGGGATAGAAGATTATAGAAGATGGCGACGTGTTAACTTGAAGCTTAGTAGGGTGTGAAATGGTTATTTTAAAGATTTGAGATAGTGACGTGGAACAAAGAAATTGACTTATTCGACGACAATTAAATGAAACGTTAAAATGTTAACTTACAGTTGACTGAAAGGGAAAGTGCATAATTTGAAGAAAAAAAACAGTACTACTTTAATGTATCGGTTACTGTTACAAGTCGCGTGCACGTGCTACTGCACGTGGGGGCACATAACCTACTCAATCACTCACTATGTTACAGTCACACAGTTGGTGGAATCTATAGTCTAGACTCTAGATCGACAGTTGTTGCTTTCTTTTGTTTACATGTTAGGCACGTGTAATTACTTCTTTTCTGGACTTTCTATCTTACCTTTTTTTTTTTTACGGAAAAGAATAATTCATTGATAATTAAGAAATTGTTACGTCACTCATATCTTGAAGAAGTAGGGATCTAATACAGGAAGGAGGGGAAGCATTCCACTCCTTATTAAGCTTCTGAGTCCTAGCTAACTTCGACAAATTATCAGCAACCTTATTACTGTTTTCTGGAATGTAATAACATTTCCATTTTTTATTTGCATGAAATAGACTTAGCATATCTTTAACATAGTTTGAAATCCTCCAATCCAGATTGAACTGTCCTTTCTATCTTACCTCCAAGTCTCAGTTCTCATATTACGCAAAACCAAAATAAAAACAACTCTTATTTTCCTCTGTATGTGATTTCTTTCTGCAACCATTGCTATATCAGACAGTAGAAGGTGAATATTCCGTGTATCTCTCTAGAGAATGATGGCAACACACAGTACACAAATTTTTCTTCCTACCACAAATTTCTATGTTATTTCTGTTTGCTTCGTATCAGTAACTACCGTAGAGTAAATCCATAATTTTAAGAGGGACGGATCTTTGTGTAAATGGTTTTTTTTTTAATTTTGATTATGTCTTTAATTGATCAATCTCTAAATTTTGAAATCAGTGATGAAGTATGATTCTCAATCTGTTGAATTGGATAGAGGCAGAGCAATGTCTGTTTTTTGGTTGATTTCTAACACATTTGAGATTCAAATGATGGTGATATATAGTGATGGAAAATCAGATTTTGAAAGCATGTTAACATTGTGTAACAAACATGAGGTGTAAGATGTTAATAATCAAAATCTACTGAGATTACAACTGGGTTTGTATGTGTGCTCATCATAGCTAGCAGCATTGGTGCTTATTATTCAGTGCTGGAAGATGAAGAAAAGAAGAGTCGAGAAAACGAAGAAGAAGAGAAGAGGAAGAAGAAAAAAAATCGAGAAAATAAAGGTAGCCAGTTTCGATCCTGGAACCTCTGTGTGAGTCTTTTAGAATTTATTTTCATTTTACATAAGTACCCTTGATGCCTTTCGGTTATTACGAAGGCGTATGCAAATCAATAAACAACACGGAGGGGTGTTTAGGTAGTTTTTGTGCCGTGGTTGAATTAAGTGTGACGGGGAATCTTTTCCGAGATTCCTTAAGATCCAACGACTACGTTTTGAAGGTGACAGAACAAACGCCTACGAAGAGTGAGTGTTGTTAAAATGTGTTATTTGCATTAAAAAGGGGGGAGATGGGGACAATTTTCACTATTCCCCATAAAGAAATACGGTATACTGTATAATAGTGTTATGCAGATGATCGTGTAAAATTCTTGAGAGCGGTGATTCTCCAAAGCTGAGGAAGGTGTGTCGCTAATCTAACGGGGTCCCCAATAATTTACTGCATAGATGAAGAGGACATGGAACATGACAGATTGATGAAGGTGTAAAAAATGATCTCTGTAACTGCAAGGAAGGGATGACCACTTTGGTAATTCTTAAAACTCAAAATCTCTTTTCTGTTTTTTCTTCTGCAATTTTTACTTCCTTAGTACAGCATTGCATCGTCTATTTAAAAAAAAATATCTTATTTTGGTTGTTTGATTCACACAATTGGTCATCGCGCTTGGTTGAAAAGCCAGTGGCGTGAAGCTACCGTGTGCAAGATTATGACTGAACGCCTCTAAGTCAGAATTCAGGCTAAAGAAGCGGCGCATGCGCCCGTCGCCCGATTGCCGACATGGAGTAGAGACCTTACAGTTCCCAGAGGCACGTGTTGTGAGCGTAGCCTTCGCAGCATACAAGCTTTGCTGACTGCCCTAAAGTACTATTACCACCTCATGTCGCACCGATTCGTCCCTCCCTTCCATAACACAACATCACTTGGATAAATAAACAAGTATAATCTCCAACTTAGTATTAAATATCACTACAACAAAGAATCACACGGATCCTTCTCTAACACCTTAATGTGGATGGTTAGATCGCGTGAAAACATACAAGTCAAGGAGATAGTGAATGTACGTGGAGACCCTTTTCACAAGAACCTTACTCTAAATTTTCCTTTGATGCTCTCTCTACGTGACTACTGGGTAATTTCCGACACTTATGCAATTCGTTTGCTTTGTCCCAGCTGTGAAGCTACATTATGACGGAAATATTAAAAGCCATGGGAAGATAGGCATAAATCATGCGCTTATTGACTAATACCCATGGCCATAGGCCAAGTAGTGAGACAAAATAATAGCAAAGGTGTCCTATATCCCTATGAAGCAACATTATGACGGAAATATTGAAGGCCATGAAGATATGCACAATTCATGTGCTTATTGACTAATATCCATGGTCATAAGCCAAGTGATGAGCCAAAATATTAGCAAAGGTATCCTATGTCCCTATGAAGCCCATTGATGAGCCAAAATATTAGCAAAGGTATCCTATGTCCCTATGAAGCAACATTATGACGGAAATATTGAAGGCCATGGGAAGATATGCACAATTCATATTCTTATTGACTAATACCCATGGCCATAAGCCAAGTGATGAGCCAAAATATTAGCGAAGGTGTCTTATGTCCCTATGAAGCAACATTAAGATGGAAATATTGAAGGCCATGGGAAGATATGCACAATTCATGTGTTTATTGACTAATACCCATGGCCATAAGACATGATGAGCCAAAATATTAGCAAAGGTGTCATATGTCCCTATGAAGCAACATTATGACGGAAATATTGAAGGCCATGGGAAGATATGCACAATTCATGTGCTTATCGACTAATATTTTTTCTCTGACGATCGGTTTGCTCAAAGTTAACTCGTTCCCACTCAGAGTTATAACTTTAAACACCCTCATACCTATCACCATCACCACCACCACCACCGCACAACCAATTATTCTATCACAAAACACACACACCAAAGTTAAAATCCACTGTACGCAGATGATGGACTCAGATCGGTGAATCGTAAGATGAAGCGGAAGATGAAGCGGATAAACAACTTCAATTAACCAGCCCAATTTCTCTACATTGCTCTAACTTCCTTTCAATTAACCTTTTGATGGATCAAGAGTTGAAAATTTATGTTGAGATTCAGTTATGGGGTTACCCAATTAACTGGTTCAATAGCTATCATATTACGTATCGACAGGGTTTCTTATTGAGCAGTGGATGTAGCCATCTGATTGTTCAATTAACATCGATTTTCCAGATTTTAAGACATGCTTAGTCATGCTCTGCCAAAATTGCGTGCATAAGATACAGTTAAGGAGGTGAACGATCCATTTGATTAGGAAATTCTTAGGCGTATTTTGGGGATTCTGGTCTAGTACGAGCCGGTTTACAACCGAGAATGTTGCATCTGATGGCTTCGGTATTCTTATCCATCACATGTTTGTTTCTATTATACTTTCTTCTCAGAAGTATGAATTTGAGCTCCACAACAAACTTCTGATTTTGATAAACCCATTTGGTCAACCGTCCATGCCTTTTATTGGCTTCACCGAGTCCTATTTTCCTTGCTAATATCAGATCAACCTCATCCCTGTTAGTTTTCTATGAGTATTAAAATTGAGTTCAAACCCAAGTTCGGGCTATCTCAACAAGCTTACTTTGGAATTCATTGTTTTCTACGTCTACCTGAGTCAAGGATGGTTTATTTCACTTCCACATGGATATTGAGTTCTAAACGGTTTTCGTCGCTCATGAAGTCCTAATGCATACAGAACTATAGTTTTATAGGGGATAGTTTTCAAATCAGTTGGGATTCAAGGAAGACTATCAGGAAGAGAATGACAAAAACAATTTCTTGTCGCTGGTTTTTCTTCATAGCTTGTTTGGTGTTTTTTAGAGAGTTGGATTTTCAGTTTGGATCTACTAATGTTAACAAGAAAGTTGCTCTTCATTTCAGTAACCGAGTTCAGGCACCACTGCCAAACATCCGAGTTAGGTTGTTCATGGTAGCAGTCTAATCCTCCGAGTTAACTCGTACCCCGTAGATAGCTCCAGTTGTTACCCTACATTCCCCGACAAAGGCTGACAGGTATAGGCCTACCACTGCCACACAGACAGGTTTAACTGTCAATTTACAAATCCGAGAGTCGATAAAATTAGTAGGTCGGCCACCATTTCAGCCTTTTACACGGAGGCCATGCCACGTTCTGCTTCTTTCAGGATTTGGATTTGAATTTAAGATATTATGAGCTAGCCTAACTATCGGTCTAACACATCGAGCCTCTCAAAAGGGCATCTGTCTACGCATGCTTGAGCGTGATTGTAATTTTCTAGGGAATCAATCGTTTGTTAATTACCGGGTTTGGTGTGTGTCAGTGTGTTAATTATCAGGCTTGTAGTTGTGTATTTTATCGCATGTGGCTTCAGTGTGATAGGGTCGTTTAGTTTTCATGGTTAGGCTGTTTACTATGGAGGAAACAGAGGGATGAAAGCGACAGATTTCCGTCGCCTATACTCCCCTCTCTCTCCTCTTCCCTCACGCCCACTGCGAAAGCGCAGTGTCCCTCCCGGAACTGGGAGGAAAGCGAGGAAGCGAGTATCGCTCAAAAAGCGAGAAAGCTTTCCTCGCTTGCACTTTAGCGAGATAGCTTTCCTCGCTTTCTTGGAAGCGAGATAGCTTTCCTCGCTTTCAGTTTGACCTTTTTTAATTTACACCCCCTTTACACCGGCTGGCGTTGTCGCAGCTATGTGGTTACACCCCGCTTACACTCGCGTTTCCGGCCTCCTGAATAACATTTACCCACAATGATTTTTCCTGTATACAACGCTGTACAGCCTTGAGACGCACTCGTAATTTACCGGAGCCTTAAGGATTATGTACATTAGGAAGAGTTCGTTTGTGGAAACAATTGTGTTTTATTACATAACATAAGCGGCTTACACGGTGGTTGTAAACATACTAATAACCCAATATTATCAAACAATACCATATATTGATGCGAAAACGGGTTACAGTGGTTGAAGAGGAAAAAACAAACCGGAAAAAAAAGAACTACGCAATTAAAAAACAAAAGGCGGGGAAATAAAGTTACAGAAACATTAAAAGTGGTAGTTAAGCAATCCCTGATATCATGGAAAACATTTAGTCTATTGTCCCGCAATCATGGCGGCGGAGAACCTTGTTCTTAGCCTTAATGTAAAACTCTGCTTTCCAATCGGGCATCTGATCCGTGTCGACCTCTAAAATTTCCATGTCGGATTTCATTTGTTTGATATCCACGTACTCACGGAATATAGACGAGTCTCTTTCACCTTGTGCCCTTTTGAAGGAATTGTCATCTCGGATGAGGTCATTGGGCGTAGAGATTCCACTAGACTCAGCTCTAGCTAACTCTCTATCACGCTTTAGGGCATCACGACCTCTGTGTTCTCTAGGTAAGTCTCGTTCGTAGAACCTACCCCGTTCTCCATTCTGCGTGAGTCCTTCTGTTGGATTCCCATCTTCATCAAGCTCCATTTGTTGAGTAGGAGAGGCAACAGAGTCGTTATTCTGAGAACCATCATCCCTGTTTTCATTACAGGTAGCCGGGTCCATATCCTCGATGCCTGCCCCCCTCCAAATTAGAAACACTTCCTCATGTTTCCAGCTTCTTTTGGGTGGTCCGGCCTCGTAGTCTTCCAAACCGGCTTTGTACTGAAACGACAAGATCAAAATTTATTAGAGATTATGTAGTACCTACGGTTAAATGTGAAATGAAGCATAACAATTACACTTACGCAGTCAGCCTCACACCACCCACTCCTCATGTTCCTGAGATGCCTTGCAACACAACACACATACAGCTTCACCTCTTTCCTAACCAGACAAATTCGATTTTGGAGAGAGTGTCTGGTACGATTATTTTTACTTGGTTGTTGCCGAAGGTACTCAGCCTCAACTCGTTCCCAAAATGTCGAACCAGCTTGATTAATTCCAACAATACCATCCTGGGTAATGCAGACGTATGCTCTGGCTAATGCTACATCTTCCCTCTTGGTGAAGTTAACCATGGTTGCAAAAATTGACAGTAGAAGTATATTGAAGAAGGATAGTTGTGGTGTGTTTTGATTGTTCTAAAACTCTCTATTTATAGACAAAAATTTGAATATTTAGCCGTTGTATTCCAGAAGCCATAGCCGCTGGATGATGATAGAGCCGTTGGAATTTTGTTTTTCTTTGGCTCAGATTGAAAGCGAGAGAAAGTATCTCGCTGGGCGATATAGTCTATATCGCTCCAGCGACATAGCGTCTATCGCTTTAATCTGAGTCGTTGGTGGCTAGATTTTTTTTTTCAATCGGGTGGATGGGGTTGAGCACGAATCTTTGGTTTGTTTGTAGTGGTATTTCGGATTTCCTTACTATCATCGCACTGTGTTACCTTATCGTTCACCTGTTCATGAAGGTTAATTTTCCTATAAAATTTGGGCTACACAATCGTTCTAAAAAGATCAGATCATTCCACTCATTCCGTATACAGTTTTAAAAAACACGCTATGGATGAAGGTTTTTCGGCTCAGCAAGACATTCATTTGGTTTCAAGTTTTTGCAGAATATGGGACGGGCCTTTAACTAGCACCAACATTTGTTATCCCACCTTCTGGCCGATGGTCTTACGTGAATATACACGAACTGCCGGCGACGAACAAGTACGTACAGTGCCAGAAGTGAGAGGTAGGATAAGAAAACTTCAGTGGCGGTGTAGACAATTCCGAAAACATTATGGAGATACTGTGAGACCTATTGTGATTAGCCGCTCATTTATTTATGCTATACTCCATGTTCCTGTTTTTTTTTTGGAGATGTTAAATCTTTACGAAATGTTGGGTGATCGTATGTAATATGAAGCTAGAACGCCTAACTGTCGTTAAAACTACTACCATGCTTAAATTTCATTTACTTTCAAATAAGTTGTAATACATTAGGTCATAATAACGGTGAAACTATCCGATTTTGAAACAGTTTGCCATTAAAATTACAAGGTTCTTTTAAACTTGAGCCTTATCTCCTCCCACTCCTGTTTGTTTGCTTTAGGAGTTGAACTAGAACCTCCATGTTCCATCTTTGGCTTACGATTTGGACATGTGTGGGACCAGTGATCATTCTCTCCACATGTGTAACAACCTTGATTCTTAGACTGCTTAGGAGATTCTACCCCATAAGAATTGACCAGCCTTACGTGATTAATGGCTTCATCTAACCATTCGAATGCTCCACAGCCAGGTTTTTGACACTTAAGAAACAAACGGCCTGGATTCTTGTTCGTATTGGACTGGATGATTTTGCGAAAACCATCACAGGTCAATTTGTTACATGCGGAGTACAAAAATGGACATAGGGCAGACTTGTGATCTTCGGATCCACATATTCCGCATGCGATGATAGCAGAGCACTACAATGAAACAGGCAGTTGTTGTTAAACTAAGAACTACTTAAGATCATAAACAAATTAAGATGACAGAAAAATTAAAGTAAACCTTAGAGCATTCCATGTTCCTAAAGTTTTTGGAGAAAGGTACATGGAAATCATCTTTACGTTGGCTATATTTATAGGAAGAAATCTAGTCCTTACGATATCTGATTTTGTGATACCTTATCCTTATCTATATCTTGGGTATCCTTTAGTTGGATTTCCACAACCTTATCTCATCGTGTCTGGTAAATTTAAAAAAGTCGACAGCCAAAGCCTAAATAAGCGGGAGTTAATAATGAAAAGTACGATGCATTTTTGCGATATAATTTACGAAACAAACTCAAAAAACATACAACCAAACACATTTCAATAGCAGCATCACACTTGAACCAAACATCTTTCACCAGCACCATCACACCTCAATTTCCATTAGCATAGAATTCATCTTCCCCATCCAGGTTGTCCTGACGGTCTTCTTCGGGCCCATCAAGCTCGTACTCATCCGCTTCCGTTGGCACATCGTCCGATAATGCGTGAACGTCTATTGGGTTATCCCTTGGATTAGGTGCAACCCAATCATCATCTGCAGCACGTCGATGATGTCGTTCCCAAATGTGGTGTACTAGGTCGGTCCGCAGTCTTTCCCAACCTCGTGCGTCGTGAAGACTATGAATGCTAAGTGCGTTGTACTCATCGGGTTGTTGCATAGGTTCTTCCGTGTTGAGCCCCCAGTCTTTCGCGCGATACTCATTCTCTACCACCATGTTATGCATTACCATACAGCCTCTCATTATGTACTTCATCATCGACTTCTTATGAAAGGTGCAGGGTTTGTCAAGAACCTGGAACTTTGTCTTCATAGTTCCAAAGGCTCTCTCAACATCCTTTCTTTTGGCCTCCTGGTAGCTATTGAATAGGGATTTTCTGGGGTTCCTCGTACTGTCCTTAAATGCCGCCACAAGTACACTGTATTTAGGGTAAATGCCGTCAGCCAAGAAGTAACCATGGTTATATCTCGAACCATTGACCACGTAATTGCAGGCAGGCGAAAGATCTGATGTAACCTTATCAAACACGTCAGAACCGTTGAGTACGTTGATGTCATTGTTCGACCCCGGTTTGCCAAAGTACCCATGCCAAAACCATCTATCATAAGATGCGACAGCCTCCAAGATAACCGTAGCAGACTTGTGATGTCCGGAGTAATGGTTACCAGTCGCATAGGTGGGACACTGCCTCCATCTCTAATGCATGCAATCTATTGATCCAAGCATGCCGGGAAATCCACGTGCAGCATTCTCGTTCAGTAACCGTCTGGTGTCATCCTCTGTCGGAACACGCAGGTACCTTGCATTAAAGGCATAGAGAAGTGCATTTAAAAACATTTCAAAATAGGCATAGATGGTTGTAGCACCCATTGCACAGTAGTCGTCTATACTGTCCGCAGAACAACCCTTGCACAACATCTTCATTGCTGCGATCATTTTCATGTGTGGTGTGTGTCCCGGAATACCGGCCGCATCTGTCCTTTGTAGGAACCTGGGTTCCACCTCACAAACTCCACTCAAAATACGAAGAAATAGGGGACGATACATGCCAAACCGACAGTGAAATTTTTCAGGGCCATATACACAGTCACTGTCGAAGTATTCGTGCATCATCCTCGCGTCTGCTTCCATCCTTAGTCGGAAGGTTTTTTTTTCTCCCCAAAACATCCTTTGGAAGTGGCTGTCGAAGTTCATGTTGGTGTTGCATAAACTCTTGGTACCTTACAACGTTGTTGCGGGTGCTGTCACCATCATCCTTAACAACCCTGGCGCCCGTTTTGAAACTCATAATTTTCTTGAAATAATTCATTGTAGCCTAATTTATGAAACAACAGTCTAAGTTAGACAAGGAATAAACATTATGTATGAACCCGAATGATAAAGCTTAAAAATGAAACAAACATAACACGTTATTTATCATTCAAAATATGAAACATTGATTTCATTATAAACAAAGGTTGAAATACTTAACGTGTTGAGAGATACCTGAGAAAGGGATGGAGGAGAGTGGATTATTGGTACTGGATGAGAAAGGGATGGATGAAAGTGAATCGTAAAATGGATGAGAAAGGGATGGATGAGAGTGTGGTTGGGTGCTCAGAAGGTTGGGCTTATATAGAAAAACTGAAGCGAGGAAAGCTATATCGCTTTGACTGGTTTTGACCGGTCAAGCGATGTAGCCTATATCGCTCAGGTGAAGCGATATAGCTTTCCTCGCTGAGCGAGATAGCTTCCCTCGCTCCAAGGGTTCCTCCATAGAAAACAGGCGTCCGGGAGGGGCGCTGGAGAAACCCTGTTGGGATGATTTCTCTTTCATCCATAGTGAACAGCCTTCGGAGTGTGTATTTTCTTTTGTTTTAGTCGTTTGTAATATCAAGTCTTCAGGCTTATGTTGCTTCTGGTCTTTATGGTCTGTGCTGATCACAGTGGTTCCATTAACGCATTTGGATAGGATGACGTACAACTACAAGCATGAGTTTAGTTGGTTTTGTTGGTTTCCTTTCCAGACTATTTGGGAGGGAGGAACGCATAAGTTATCTTCACCGACCTATGCATTAAGCAATCTCTTTGGCCATTCTTGTGGATGGTCACTTACATTATCTCTCGTCGAACAATTTATCGCTATCAAGGTGTTTCACTACTTCACTATGGTACATGTGTCTTCGTTCATGTTTATGAGTTGTAGTAGCCCACCCATCTACCTTATCAAGAACCCCCTAAGGGCAGTTCCTATGGATTGGGTATAAAAAACAGATATACCTGTCCAGGTGGATGAACAAACAGGGTTTGCCACTATGGGAAACATTTTTTGGCGGCCTAAAATGCGCCGCTAGGCCTATGTTAGACCTGACGGTCTAAGTAACACCTCCAGTGGCACTAGTTGAGCCGCTCGGCCGATGTTGTGCCTACACAACGGCTACCTCAGCATTTACTCCTACTATAAATTCTCAACCATTTCTCATCCAATTCCACACTCCAAACACAAAAAACACATAATTCTCACCCAATTCTCTTTTTCTTTTACACATATGGATGTTGAATACGATATTGAGATTCCCTCATCTGAAGAGGAAGCAGAAAACGATATGGAAATGCTTCATAATTTCAATGAAGAACAAGAAAAGTATCTAAGAATTTTGCAACAATTGGATGAAGAAGACGAATCTGCTAGAAAACGTCGAACACTAATGATGCAAATTTTCACCGGAGCTATACCTCGTATTCCTGAACCAAGGCAAGCTTTTAGAAGAAGATGGACTGGAGAAAGAGGCATTTTTTCCACGACAGGTTGATGAATGATTATTTCAATCCTGGTTGTGTGTACTCTGACGAACAGTTTCAGCGGCGGTTCCGAATGGGACGTTGCCTTCTTCAGAGAATAATTGGTGAATGTTGTTTAGTCGAGCCTTTGTTTAATTATCAATACGATGCCCGGAATATGAAAGGGTTTAGTCCTGAACAGAAGATCACTGCGGCCTTGCGAATATTGTATTATGGTGCACCAACAGATTCTCTTGATGAGTATATTCGTATGGGCAAAACTACCGCCTACAAATACCTCAAGTTATTTTGCAAAACAATTGTTGCTCATTTTGGTTCAGCCCACTTAAGAAAGCCGAATGAGCTTGATATGGTTAGTATCCTGGAGGAGAACACCAAAAGAGGTTTTCCACGGATGTTGGGTAGTTTGGATTGCATGCACTGGGTTTGGCACGGATGCCCAACTGATTGGGCAGGCCAGTATAAAGGTCACTACCCTAAGCCAACGGTAATTTTGGAGGCGGTGGCTACCTACGATTATTGGATTTGGCATGCATTTTTTGGACTACCTGGTTCAAATAATGATCTCAATGTGTTGCACAAATCACCACTGTTTGAGGATGTTAAGACTGGAGTCGCCCCAGCTTGTGATTTCACCGTCAACGGGCGCGTGTACAAGCAGGGGTACTATCTTGCAGACCGAATTTATCCCCAGTGGTCAACAATTAGTTCAAGCCTACCCTGATTTACTGCCTACCAATACTGCTTATCGTGATAAGAGATACTTTAATACATATCATATGGCTAAGCGAAAAGATGTTGAGAGGGCGTTTTGGATTTTGAAAAGGAAGTTCGCAATACTCTGTGGGCCTTATCGGAGTTTTGATATTGAAGGGATGAATAGTGTTATGCTTACTTGCATAATTTTGCATAACATGGTTATCGTTGAAACTCGTCGTGATCCTGCATGGATTAATTACGAAGACGAGGATTTGAGGCCTCGGCTTGTTGTCGAACGTGGTAGGCCTGCAAGAGAATACAGACTCGCCACTGATAGAATTCAGAATGCAGGTCTTCATCAATAACTCTGACATGACTTGACGGCTCATCTTTGGGCAAGGTATGGACAAGGGTGAGGAGATATGTACGTCCCTCCAATAGAAGACGAAGACGAAGACTAAAATAGGTTTTTTTTTTTTTTGTTGGTTTGATTGTTTTTTTCTTTGTTGTTAGATTTTTTTTTTTTTTTAAAGTTTCGTTGTTGTTTTTGTTAATTTGAAGACATTAATTAATTAAAGCATAATTTTATATATTCTTACTGCTAATTAATACAGAGAACGGTAAAGTTTACGTTAAAAAAATTTACATAAGGTAAACTAACTAGAATCTAAAACAATAGAAACTAAATGAACCTAACTAGAATCAAATTCTTCCTCTTCTTCTTCTTCTTCTTCTTCAAGTACTTCTTTCTTCTTCACCGATCCTTCTTGTGCATCATCAACCCCAAGCGAAAGCGGCCTCCTCATCCTCGAAGTCATTGGATGAGGCATCGAGGTCTTCGCTGTCGAAGGGAGAGAGTGCACCTGTTGCTGCTGTTGCTTCTGGGTCTGTTGTAGGTGATGGTGTTGGTGGTGCTGGTTGTGGCAGTAGAACAGGTGGAAGATTAACCTTGTTGAACTCCGTCTCCCACATCTTCCTCTGGAGCTCATTCATGTTCAAGGTGTTCATTGACATAATCATGTTCTTGTTGAAATTTTAGAAATGTTGCTCTTGAGAAAGACGGCTTTTTTGAAGCTGTCGGATCACAATGTTTCTATGAAGGGATCTTGCTTCCTCAGCCTTGCGCTCGTGCTCCAACCAAGCATCCATGTTGAAAGCGTCAGAAGATTCAACCCTTTCCTTTTTTTAGGCCTTCTGACCTCCACCCCTAGTCTTCTTGCTACAATTATTCACATTCAGATTCGAATTATCATTCTGGGGATCAGTTGGTGGATGTGATGATGAACCTGACGAAGAACTAGGACCTCCATTATAGAAACCTTGGGAAATAGAAGCGAATGGGGATCTGGTGGGTGCTTCATATCCATCCAAGGCATGGGGGTTGAACCGGTTCAAGGATTTTAGAATGTGGTAACAACTTTCATACTGGAAACCCTTGGGGTGGGTCCTTTGCCACTCATTCCTGCATCATCTTTCGACATCAACATCAGTCTCCCCACTCCCCACTCCTCCTCTGCCGATTCATTTGCATTATGGCGGCGACGTACTCATTAGTATCCTTGTTGATAACTCCAAAACGATGTGACAATCCCTCGGAGTCACGTTTATTCACATTTGGACACTCAGAAATGAAGTATTCGAAAATACGGTTCCAGAACGTGCTTTCCTGTTGTTGCACGCCATTGATGGAGTCCTTGGTAAAGAGCACGTAAGCTCTACAGATCAATTCATCTTCAACCATAGTAATCTTGGACAACGATGTCTTCTTACAACAGTAGGAGGACTGACAATAGGTGGAGTGGCAATAGGAGTGACCTTAGGATTAACATGAGCCTTTCCAGGTCGTTGGTTCTTCCTTGGAGGCGTGATTAGTTGAAGTTCTTTAGATTCACGAAAAAAGAAGAGAAATTGTGCTCTAGAGTGTAGAAAAGCTTGAGATGCTTGGTGTGCTTTGGAAAGGTTCAAAATCTTTGTATTGATAGGCAAAAGTTGAAAGTGGATGTTGAGTTTCGAATTTTAAACAGCTTAAAAAAAAAACAATCTAGGACCGAGCGGCCTAACTAAGACTGCTGGCGGCTCAACAGGAGCCACTCGGCGTGAGTTAGTCCTGGCGGCCTAAGTGGTGCCGCTCGACGGATCTTAGACCTCACCGGGAAAACCAACATTAGTATTGGTTTGCCAGGCCATTTTGGGTGTTTGTTCATCCCACAGTGGCACCAAAATGAACAGATTTTTCATGTGTTCATCCCATAGGAACTGCCCTAACGATGATGCAAAAGTCCTTTAGGAATGAGAAGTTTTTTAGTTCATACAGGGTACCAGTGGTCTTATGTGTTTTTGTACTCGTTATTTTTTGTACCTTATGACTTGCCGAGAAGCTTGTCACCGTTGTATTAACACTTCTCTTGTTTAATAAATAAAACCTACTCTTCAAAAAAAAAAAAAACGTACAATTTTTTTTAAAGTGGTGGTTATATAATTATTTTGGTTGTTTGATTCCTACCTAACCCAAGCACCATTTAGAGGCACCGTAGATACCAAGGATTAGCATAGGATTCAAAATTATGGGATTCAAATAACCATTTTTTTTCTTTTCTCTGCAAATCTCCAAATCCTTATCAAATCTCCTCATTGCATATCAGATCTACCAGATTTGGTCTGAATTTTTCAGATCTTCTGGTCAGATTTGGATACAATTAGTAATTAGATGTATATATATTAAATAAAATAAATTGTTGTTCCAAGAATTTTAGGTTTTTATTTGTTTTTCTTGTTAGTCTGATGGCATGCCAATAATTGGTGGTTTTACATTACTATGAAGGATGATATGGTAGGAGACGATCTTTCTCCGCAAAGAAAAACAAGACCGATATGGATCGTGATGATATTAGTTTGGGCATATTTCTTCCTCTTTATGGAAGTATTTTACATCAAGGATGATGATGATCAAGTAACAAGTGATCAAGTAACAAGATGGTTTGAAACCATTAGAAGAATGTCAATCTCCACATTGGGTTGTAAATTTTCTGTACTATTTTCTATTTTCGTTTCTTTTAGTTTTGAAATTTGTAAAATTGGTATGGAATTGTTTTCTCCATTTACCATTGTTTTTTACCATAATGTAAACCCTTCTAACCTCAATTTAATGAGGTATTTGAAATAAAATTTTGGGGCAGTAGCCCCTGTTTCCTTAAAAAAAAAAAATTATGGGATTCATTCCTTTTCCGTCAACCGAACACGCCATTCAATTCTTCTCAATCCCATATGGTTCCGGATTAGGTTACAACTTCACATCGTTAGAGCAAGCACTATGGTGCCATAAGACATCTCTAGATTATGAAGATATAGGGATGGCAGAAATGACACAAATTGGCAACCACGGTGGTCTTAGCCATTTGTAGACGGAAACTCGGTTTCCGCCACATCCAATTTACGGAAACTCAGTTTCCGCACACAAAATATTATAAAGATTTATTACAATTTTACGGAAACTGAGTTTCCGCCTCGCATCTGTATCTCTATTGCCTGCTACGGATTGGTATCACAAATTAGAGAAATCCATCTCTATCTCTATAATATAGAGAATTTTTACACCATAGTAGTTGCTCTTCTCCATTTCTCCAAGACATCACTATAACTCTATTTATGTGAACCATAATGCTTGCTCTTACGGTTACCCATAGTGGAGTTACAAGTTTAGAACAACATCACTTGATGGACAAAAAGAGAAATTTGTTCCTTCATAAATAAGCATTGTACTCCTCGCAGCACATGCATTGGTCTCAAACGAATTCAGTCGTCAAAAACGTTAAGCAAGGTTATGTTGCGTGTGTATAAGATTCAATAAAAGAAATGTTGAACTCAATTACTTTGTGATCCAAATTTATGTACGGCTACAGTACTCGAGAAATCAAGGTTCTGCTTTATTTGCCCCATTATGAAAGAGGAAAATCAAGAAAAATGAGCAGGCAAACCGTTGGAATAGGCGGTTTGCCGGATCACAGAGACTACCATGATCGAGAGAGACAATGTCAATAGATATTATGAATCTCGACATATAAACTCTCTTTCTCGACAACTACTACTTCTTTCTTACTTTTAGATTTTATAGTATATAATTTATCGTTTCTTTCCTACTTTTTAGGTTTTTATAATATATCGTATCTAATATATCCTACTTAATTTCTCCCACAACTATTATTCTAAGAGCAAGGGCTATAGGTCTTTCAGAATGAAAGAATAACTCTTTCGTCGTGAAAGAGTCGCATCAAATCACCTAATATGATGTTACTATGGGTAGGACTGTACATGGTACAGTTTGGAACGATTTTAGCCTATACCAGTACCAGAACCGCAGGGAACGATAAATTTTTCAAATTGTTCCATACCATTTGCCAACGGTTTTGATTATCATGGAACTGTCACGGTTTGGTATAAAACCAACGGTTTACCAAAACCGTTACTTCTATCCCGAGTAATCGACAGTTCAAATTTAACATTTCCTCAAAAAGAGATATTTATTCATAGTTCAAAAAGAGAGAGATTCGTTCAAACTTTAAAAAGAGAGTTTAACATTTCCTTCCGTTTATTGGCAAATCCATATGAAAAATGATAAAGCAATCAAGCATTAAAAAAAATGCACAGCCAAGCATCTCTTCTCACAAAATAAGAACAATAGATACACCATTTCGCTTTCTCCAATCTAGATTAGACGGTATAGATTTGATTTTAAGAATTATATTTGTGGCTACTATTAACCGGTTTTCCCAACGATTTACGGTTTAGTATTTATAGTTCACCATTACCATACCAATATCAACGGTTTTCACAAAACAAGAACCATGCCATGCCATTAGATAGATGGTACGGTTTGATTTAGGCTTAAACGGTTTGGAACGGTGCGGTTTTACGGTTTGTACCATTCCATGTACAACCCTAACTATGGGTAGAGTTTACCCCCACCTACCTCAAAAATCGTTCATAGGGTCCTTCATACGAAAGAGTTGATGAAAGTGTAGTCTAAGCGTCAAATGATTAGCCGCTTGTGAAGAAACGTCAAATGATTAGCAGCTTGTAATGAAAAATGCATAAAACGTCAAATGTTCAGCCGCTTGTGATGAAAATGAAGTGAAGCGTCAAATGATTAACCGTTTTTTTTTTCCTTCAAACGTCAAATGATTAGCCGCTTTTGTTTTTTTTCCCCTCAAACGTCAAAAGATTAACCGCTTTTAGGTTTTTTTTTTCCTGAAACATCAAATGATTAGCCGCTTTTTTTCCCCCCTCAAACGTCAAATGATTAGCCGCTTAGAACTTCTTTTTTTGCCTCTCATGGTCAGTTTTCCACACTTTCGGTTAGTCTCTCCTTCAAAATGAAAGTGGTAGAGTGCTTTTTGCACTCTACCCATAGCCCTTGCTCTAACATATTAAAATCTAACGAATTCCACTTTCTTTTCCCATTTTTTTCGGTTCGTTCTCAGAATCTTCATTACAGAGACGAAGCTCCAGGTAAAATTCACGAAACTCTTCCATTTTTTCTCTGATTGCATATCAAAATATAGGTGTTAATCTCGATCTTTATCTCGTATTTAGTCGGATCCATCCTATTTTGAGGATTATATCAAACCCTAGTTTTTTCTAAAGTTAGGATTTGTCTGAAACCCTAGGAAATATCTACCTTTTGGATTCCTAGATGTGTGATTAATAGTTTTCCATGATCAATTTTATGTTTTTGTTGTTCTTATGCATAAATCTGATGTCATTTGGGTATGTTCATAAGTTTTACTTTTCCTGCTAGGGTTATTTTCCAATTAATTTGAAGGTAACCCTTTCTCTGTTTCTTCCTTTTTATCATGTTTTTAACAGTTTCTAGACCTTGATTTCATTTTTGGCTCTCTGGGGGTGTTTTTATTACCATGTTTTTAGTGTTTCTAGCAGCTGATTTTATGTTTTGGCTCTCTGGGTGTGTCTCTATTGTTATGACCATCTATAAATTTACCGTTTCAGGACCATAAAATTGTTATCTTCCATCATAACTCTAACCCCAATTATTCAGTTAAATGCCAACACTAAGACTACATTGGTTCATTAACACCAGTTGTCACCACTATGGACGACAAGACTGCTTAAGTTTTTACCTCCATTTATAACTCTCAAGACTGGGAGTTTTCTTTCATTGAGTCTGTAGAAATAATCTTCCTTCAGATGGGTTTGCGTTTCAGTTCCGGTGTAGAAATATACTGCAATATATCACCAGACTTGACATGTTCTGTGTGTTCTTATCCTGACATCTTGTGATTCTCTGCCTTGAGAAAATAGTTGATCTAGAACTATAAAATTGCTTAGTTGATAATGACAGTCCATGAGCAGATTGAATTCATGGGTTTACTTGGCCTCAATTAAGTTTCCATAGTGTACCATCTTTATGTTTCCAAAAGTGCAAAACTTGCCTGGGAGCCTGTAAAGTGTAGTAACTCTTTATAAGGTATGTGCTATATAAGATGTTAGTTATATACCTCAGCGTTTTGTGCTTGCTACTCTTCAAATGGTTGTATCCAATATGTGCTATATAAGATGTTAGATGCTGTAATATTTCTTTATTTTTAAATTGTTATAGTGACATTTTTTTTTTCCAGTAAGTTGTTAAGTTGGGAATATCTATGGTTTGATACTTAAAATTGTAAGAGGTTACTATATACTTAAAATTATTTGTTTGGTAAGATTAGTGCATAGTACTGGTATAGGTTTAAACACTGCATTGTAGGTTTTCATAGTAGATGCTCCTGGCTGGCCCTGTAGTCAAAATAAACATAGGCTTCCTAAATATCCTTGTGAGCAGTTCACTGCAGTAGTACATATTGGGTAGTGTTGTCGGCTAATGCCCTTGTTCATGAACTAAATTGCTAAATGTGTTATTCTGACTGTGGACTGTTGTATGTACTTTGTGAAGGATTGCTGGACGTGCCGAAATTATGGGAATGCTGGATTCTTAGAGATAACTGCATGGTGGAAGGTTATACGTCTGAGGTATGGGTTAATGCTTCTCTTTTGCTTTTGTAATATTTCAAGCATTGCTCTCTGTTGCCTTGACTGATTTTCTTTAACTGTGAGCTTCTAAGAAAGTATGGTCTGTTCTTTTTGTCATTCCCTTCTTATTTTGTCTCAGTTTCTTTCTGTCATTCCCTTCTTATTTTGTGATACTCCACTCCATGTTCTGATCATGTGGTAGTCCTGTGATAGGCACTATCAGTTTTAGCATGGCCGACTCGCATAATAGCAGAGATGATGAAGAGGAAATACTTTACGTAGTGTGTATGGTTGTGTTTGCGGTTGCTTTGGAAATGGAAAACCAACCTTTAACTATTCCAGAGATGAACCAGTAGTGTCTCTTAATGTTCAAAGACAATGTTACTTAGCTAGATTATATAACGGGAGCACATCAGCTTTATCTGGAGGGATGAAGGGTGGAGCACATAAATGGAAAACTTCGCAATATCTTTTATGAACATCAGTGTTTTTTGACAGTTGTATGAGAGTAGAAATGTTAGATTGTAATAGTAGGTTTACGGTGTTGTGTTTGCTTATAATGTAAAGCTTGTAGAACATGTGGTGAATGCTTGTGTTGAACAAATTATGATCACAATCAATATATTACCGACGGCAGTATTTACATATGGTGTTTTGTGGGTTGCGACTTCTTTGCATTTTGTGTTTCCAATGTTACATTTTATTTTTGACCAATGAAGAACCCAATATATTTATCAAAAAGAAGCAAAAAGGAAAAAAAAATCTAGATAGAAGGGAGGTAGTTCCAACCCATGCCAAACACCTAGAATTAGATTTCCATCCAAATTTTCCACCCATTTAATTGTCATGCCAAACACCTAATATTGATTGGAGGTAGTTGGAATTCAAGGGAATTGGAATTACCTAGAATTCCAATTCCACCGGTGCCAAACGCAGCATAAAAACAACTTATAATATTCTTTTAATAAAATATGTTTGTTTTCCATAGTAGAAAAACGCATTTGGCCAGGCAAACTCACTATTATAACTCCTACCATAGGAAAGGGTCTAAATGTATAATACCTATATTCTAATATGAAATTTTACTGATATCAAAACAAAACATATCCGCAGCGGCACAACCTATTGATTTTAGCTTTTCGTGTTCACATCCGTGTCGTGTTGTGTCCAGAATGCAGCCCAGATCACGGATGTTGTGTCCAGGATGCAGCCCAGACGAAAGTAGAACAAATGGTGTTTGCCAAACTGATATGAAAACAGACCCTAACCTTTGCAAAATTGAAAAATGAAAATGAATTTAAAAGCAGACCCTAACAATGGTTGTGTTGTGATTGTATGAGCTTTCATGCTTGGAGTAGGGCATGTAAACATGAAGGGAACATTGAGATTCGTCCTACAACAGATGCAGCTGGTGGGGGTATGCTTCAAGTCATCAATGGGGTTCGTCGGCCTTGTCCACAAGTGGGTTTAGTGCAGTTGGGAGATGACTTGGAACTAAATGTGGAGACATTAGATGTTGTTTTCAGGGCGCCGGTTTGCACTGTGAAAAGTATTCCAAGAGGATGTAGGCTAGCATTCTCACACGCTCTCAAAGCTACACTTCTGAAGGTAGTGGCGGAACCTAGATCTGTCGCACATTGGGTTAAGCTCTTGTTGCTCCCTCGTTGTACATTGAGGGTCTTTAGACCTAAATATAGAACGGAACGCAAGTCTGGGAACCGCAAGGCAATTCAACAAAAACTTATCCTTCAAGCTTTGGCGACTTGGGGTGAGGTTGGTGGTATACATAAGCTTGTAAGGGAGGTTTTAAAGGCACCGAGGACAGAGTTTGTAGGGAAGGATGATGACAAAGAGGAAGGTAATAAATTAAACACCAACGTCAAAACATGCTTACGCAAAGTAGCAGATGGTCATTTTACAGCAGCTGTTAAGGCTATCAGTTCATCCGGGGTGGCACCGAATAATGCAGATACAAGGAAAGCACTTGAAGACAAACATCCAGTTACGCCCCCTCCCACGAAACCAACTATTCCATTGCATGAGTCACCTTTAGTCGCAGAGGAGGGAACTATTTTGAGCTGCATAAAATCCTTTCCCAAGGGAACGTCGTGTGGAAGGGATGGTCTTCGAGCACAACACCTTTTGGATGCCTTTTTTGGGGAGGGTTCAGCTGTCTCTAATGAGTTGGTTCGGGCTATCACGTTGGTTGTTAACTTGTGTCTTGGAGGGAGGTGTCCGCTTAGTCTCACAGAGTACATTGCATCGGCGCCCTTGACACCCATACTTAAGCCAGACAAGAGCATTCATCCTATTGCCGTTGGAACAATTTGGCGTCGTTTAGTATCTAAAACGACCATGAAAGGAGTAGGAGCAGACATGGCAGCATACCTACAAGACTTCCAGTTTGGAGTAGGGGTCTCTAGAGGAGTAGAGGCGATTCTTCATGCAGTGAACAGGTTTATCAATAAACATCACGGAGACCACAGTCTTACCATGCTCACTGTAGATTTTACAAATGCCTTCAATCTAGTTGACCGAACGACCATGTTATTCGAGGTGCGAAAGATTTGTCCATCTATATCGCCATGGGTTGAATATTTGTATGGTCAATCTGCTAGATTATACGTTGGAGACTACCACATTTATTCGTCTACAGGTGTGCAACAAGGTGATCCTTTAGGACCATTGTTATTCTCGTTAGTGTTTCATCAGCTTGTGACAAGGATTAAAGAACATTGTGCACTATCATTACAAGCCTGGTACCTTGATGATGGTACTGTTATTGGTGATACTGCAGAAGTGGCAAAGGCACTCAAGGTAATCCAGACAGAGGGTCCTGCTCTGGGGATTATATTGAATATTAAGAAAACATAGATTTTTTGGCCCTCTTGTGACGGACGAAAGTTAAGTGATGGTATGTTTCCCACGGAAATCTCAAGACCGGATAGAGGGGTAAAATTGCTGGGAGGTGCCGTCAGTCTAGACTCTGGGTTTGTGAAGGGACTCGCCATCAAGAGAGCAGAAAAGGCAGTAGAGTTGATGCATATTTTATCAAAACTCCATGATCCCCAGAGTGAGTTGCTTCTCCTTCGTACATGTATGGGTATTGCGAAGCTACTGTTTGGGCTTCGTATTTGCCAGCCAGAATGGATGGGGGAGGCAATAGATATATTCGATGGAGGGTTGAGAGAGGTGATAGAAGGTATTGTGGTCTGTGGTGGCTCATTCTTCGGAGATCTGAAGTGGAGACTATCAACTTTACCTATTATGTACGGGGGACTTGGCTTATACTCGGCCAGTGAGGCATCCCAATATGCCTTTCTTGCATCACGCGTACAATCATGGGGACTGCAAGATCATATTCTGAGGGACAGCGAAGTAGACGGCATGAATGATAGTTTCATCAATGCTCTGGAAAAATTACAGGTGACTCTTCTTGATTTTGACTTTGGTAGCTTCACCGATAAAAACACCGCCCCCTCTAAAGCCCAAAATGCTCTGGCGAGTGCTTATTTTGGTAAGGTTGTTAAAGACATAGAGGGAGTTTACGAGTTATCCGATAGACAAAAAGCAGTTTTTGGTTGCCTTCAGGCACCACATGCCCAAGATTTTCTCCTTGCTATCCCGATTGAGGGCCTTGGACAGAAGATGTCGCCTTTGGAGTACCGTGCCATTCTCAGATACAGGCTGATGATCCCCCTGTACCCACCAGATACAAAGTGCCCTGCTTGTTTCACTGGATGTTTGGATCCCTTTGGAGAACATGCAGTTCATTGCAAGGTAGACCCGGGATTTAAGTATAGACATGATCATGTACGGGATACGTTGTATGATGTATTGTGGAGAGCAGGTATTTCTGCGAAGAAATAAGCGGCTGTTAACTTTCTTACAGATCCACTTGAAGGAAGATCGACACTTCGACCGGCGGATGTTCTTATTTTTGGATGGGTTAACGGGAAACATACATGTGTCGACCTCACTGGGGTCTCTCCTTTAGTGGGCTTGAGGCATGGTACGTTCACAGTCGGACAAGCTGCACTACGGGCTGCCTCAGGTAAGATTTCAAAACATGAGAAAGCTTGCTGTGACAATGGACATGCTTTTATTCCCTTCGCTTTTGATACATTTGGTTTCTTAGCTCCAGAGGCAGTTGGACTCCTCAAGAGGGTACAACAAGTCATGCACAGTAATGTCATGACTCCAGAATCGAAAGTGTTTGTATTTAAGAGAATAGGATTTGCATAATTGGATGTTCTTTGAAAAAGATAAGATTTAAAAGCAGGAGTAAATCACTTCCCAGTTCCCACTGTTCCAAGCAGCACATAACCATATCACCACGTGTCGCCTAAAGATTAGTTTTTCCTGACACTTCCCCAAATCATCACATTATGCTATTCTGTTCAGTTTCCTCTGTCTCCATTTTCCAATTTTCCATCTCCACTCCTCACTTCACTCTCTCCCTCCCTTCCTCTTTCTAACAATGGCGGGTTCTCTACTGCCCTTATTAGCTAGGGCACCATTAACCCATAGTAATCGTCTCCTTACTAATAATTACCCTTCTTCATTCATCACATCATCATCATCATCTTCTTCATCTTCTTTAAATATCTCTTTAAAACCTTCATTTCCTTCTTCTTCTGTCTCTAAACTCAATTTATCTCTCTTTAAACCATCTCTTAATCAAAGGTTTAAACCAAATTATGCCCTAGATTCTGACACTCCTTTCATTTCTAACCAGGTATTTACTATCTCACAATGCAAGTTTATCACGTAAAATGATACGTTTGTCTGATTTTTTTCTTTTACCCTAGATTTCTTCTTTTGATTGAATCAATTATGAGAAATCTTTTGTGATTTTTGACGTGTTTTTGTTAGGGTTCTGAAAAGATAAAAAATCCTCAGGAATTTGAAGAATGGGATTCATTAACAGCAAAATTTGCTGGTGCTTCAAACCTCCCATTTTTGTTACTTCAGTTACCTCAGATCATTCTCAATTCTCAAAATCTCATTGCTGGGAACTATTCTGCACTTTCTGCTGTTCCTTGGCTGGTACTATTTCTCTCTCTCTCTCTCTCTTTTTTTTTTTTTTTTTTTTTTCTTTTTTCTTTTTCTTGTTTCTCATGTAATTGAAATGTTTGAGATCTCAAAATGGGTGAAACCTGGTGTGGTTGTAGGGAATGTTAACTGGTTTGCTGGGAAATGTTTCCTTACTTTCGTATTTCGCCAAGAAGAAAGAGACAGAAGCTATTGTGGTTCAAACATTAGGGGTTATCTCAACATATGTAGTGATTGTTCAACTTGCCATGGCTGGATGTATGCCTTTGCCATTTTTTATTGTGACTTCAGTTGTTGTTGCAGCGGGTTTGAGTTTGAATTTTATGAATTATTTTAATTGGCTTCATCCTGGAATTTGGCGGTTTTGGGAAGATTTAATCACAGTTGGTGGACTGTCTGTTCTTCCTCAAGTAATTATAATACACCCCCTTTTGTCCAATTTTATAGTAGATTTAGGAGATATCTTAATACTAAACATTTGATTGGTTTTTCTCTTATGTAAATTCAGGTTATGTGGTCGACTTTTGTTCCTTATATTCCAAACAGTATTTTGCCTGGGTCTATCGCTTTTGTTATGGCTATCACTGCCGTCATCATGGTAAGTTTGTTTTCCACTTTAATCCTTGTGTCTGCTCTACTTTATATTGTGTCTACGGATCACCTTTCTCTCTACTGAATTGATTTTTATCTATTAGTCGATAATTGATCTACGTTGGGTTAAACGCATAGCGATGATGGACTAGTTGTATTAAGATATATGCGTCTTTGGTTTTGTACTTCATTAAGAAGAGTTTTGCTAATAAATGGAAGTTGCAACACTGAAGATTTCGTATGAACGTACAACCATTTTATCGGTGCAGCAAGCCGAAAAATGCGACTTATTAAGATATGGTGTTCTGTCATCCGCAGTTCTTATATAACATGAATCAACCATTTCCTCACGTTAACCATTTATAGACCCTATGTTTCTACTGTAGAATTAGATTCTTCTGGTATCTCCTAATGACTTGAGTTAGTAGTAGTAGTACTAGTACTAGTATGTAAGATTTGTATATATATATATATATATTCGTAGAATTGAACCAACCGCTCTCGCATTAGTCTAGTAAAGCTAGTATGCAATTACTATAAACCGTCTCAATACTAATCAACTTATGGAATCATTTATCATTTTCAGCAATCTGCTCTTCTTGCCATTTTCGCAAAAAAAAAAAAAAGAAGATAATTATACCACGACCCACAGTCTGAACTGGTTTTTACTGTCCCAATGTTGTATCTAATGCCGCATAGTTTTTTTGAGATGAAGATAGCCTCTCTGTAATGCAACTGTTAACTAAGAAACCCCTTATTTTTATGTATGTAACCTTAGGTAATTCTACGATGTGGGTTATTACTATTAATGTTGTAACACTAAGAATTGCAGGCACGAACAGGGAGGCTTTCAGAGAAAAACGTCAAAATTATTGGGTCACTATCTGGATGGACCGCAACTCTTCTTTTCATGTGGATGCCAATAACTCAGATGGTATTGTATAATCACAACCTTCTATATCAGACTTTACGATAGAGAAATTGCTCTCTTAACTTGGATTTTTATTCAGTGGACAAGTTATCTCAATCCTGAGAACATCAAAGGTTTATCTGCTATCTCAATGTTGCTTGCCATGATTGGAAACGGTCTTATGATCCCACGTGCACTCTTTATTCGGGATCTCATGTGGTAAATACTTTCTATTTTGGATTTGTTCCTCTTTCTCCCTTGCTGCACATTGCAAATAGCGCATAGTCTTTCAAGTAATCCATTAAAATGGATGTAAATCTTGGGGGAAGTTTTCCCCCTGGATTTCAGAGGACGTGGTTGTATACACTTTCCACCCAATGCTGGGCTTCAAATGGTGAAAATTAAAAGTATTTATATATCACATGTAGAACTTAAAGTGACGGCTTAATAATATAATCTTGCTCGGATTCTTAATACAAATTGAAAATTTTGCTTGGGGAGATTTAAATTTGAATCTTTTATTTATAACGGGCCTTTCGTATTAGTGCTCTACTCTGCATTATTGGTCAGTATGATGTTGTCTCAAGTTTTACAGGTTCACAGGTTCAACCTGGGCATCGGTTCTGCATGGTTGGGGGAACCTTGTGTGTATGTACTGGTAAGATCTTCCCCTTTCAAGAAAATAGTTGCACACATTCTTGGCCACATGATTTTTGTTTGGTTGAGTGTCATTTTGGAATCTAAACCTCCATTTTTTTTTCTCCAGCTTCAACAGTATTAGCAAAGAGTTTTTCTTGGCTGCAACACTTGGGTTATACACTTGGATAGGTTAAATCTCTATCATTTTGTGTTGCTTGCAATCTATTTTATGAAATTATACTGTTCTTGTTTCCTGAAAAGTAGGCATCAGCACGTCGAGAAAGTATTCTCGAACTTCGACATTTTTAGGTTTATGTTTTACTCATCATCTTCCCGTGAAGATCTGATTGTCGTGACAATGTTCTGAGTAAAGAAAATTGAGTGCACTAGTTAGTATTTCTTCATACATGATCTGATTGTCGCAACTGATTTTATCTAGATTAAGACCATATTAGAGTTACACTTACAGTACTTCACAAGATAATGGAAATTTCTCAATGCTTACAAACCTGTTTACCGAACTGTTGACATAGTGTTAGGTGTTTATACAAAATACCCCATCAGATATGTGACGGGATTACTGACAGGATTACATTGCAGTTTTACGTAGAGAAACTATAATTGTTGAGGAAGATAAAAGTTGTAATAACATTTGTTTTCTGTCTCTGGAAGTGCAGGAATAGGTCTATGGAAAGACACCAAAGTCTATGGGTTTAACTCACCATTGAGATCTTTGAAGGAGTTGCTCTTCGGCCCTTGATTCCCTGCCAAAAGGTGCAATTTTATGCTTACTCAAATTTGAAAACTGAGATCACTCCGCCATCAACATGAATCAGTCAATGAAAAAATGCCTCTGACAAACTGTGTGAACAAAGTGGAAGCGCTCATCCAGAATTCGTCTTCCACGGATTACATCTCTTTCCCGGGCGATCTTGGCCTTCCATGATATCATTACAGAGTTTGGTTAATTATTGTGATGCAGTTGGTGAATGAAGTTCTTACCTACAGGCTACAGTTTTTAGCGCAAGTAATAATTTGGTTTACAGTAGCAGTAAAGGATGTTTAACTCTTAAAATAGAACCCATTTTGTATACTGTGTAACATGTGTTCGGTACGGAGCAAAACTGGCTCCCTCTTGGTTGTCTCTACGCCATGGACATTTCCTCGGTTTGCATCTTCGGCTGGAAATACCATGTACAAACTGATTACAACTAAACCAATAATCACAAAATTCTCAACCCAACTAATTACAGCATACCAGTATTGTCACGATGAACTTAGGGCGTCCGTGATTTCATTCTCTTTAGACGTTGCATATTATTTTTGTGATGCAATTAGGTTAACAAGGTTCCTATGCGTGCGTATATGCTTGGCCCTATTGATATTGGTTGTGA